>PVJC01008737.1:0-47823 GCA_004026665.1 Murina feae | reverse complement strand
TAGGTGTCCTATAGGGCCCAGTGGTTCAGCCTCCCCAATCACCTGGGGTGGACACTCTTGTTGTATGCCTTTGAAGGCTGGGTGCACAGTCTTGTAGTTATCACTGGGCGGTATCACTGGGAGGAAATGATCTGCGGGCTTTTCTCCTTGTTGTTTGGGGTTTGGATCTTTTGGAGTTCTGCCTCGGCTGCAGGCTGGCAGGCACACAGCTTGGGCGGGGTTGTAGGTGGGGTGGGACGGGGTCTCAGAGTCACAGGGCGGAGCACTCCACAATGGCTGCTTTTCCGCGGCTGAGTCTGCGCGCGCCCCTCAGTCCCCAAATCTCCGCGCCAGTGACTCCTGTGAACGGCACTGGCCGAAAATCGCTAGTCTTTGCCCCGCTGGCCTGCAGCCCACGCCGCACTCTTTGCAACCCCGGGAGTCCACAATCTCCTCTCTAGCCGCGAACCCGACCGAGCGCAGCCACCGCTCCCCATCACCCACACCGCCACGGCTCCACGCCGCCGCCTCCGTTCCACGCGTCCTTCGATACCTTTCAGTTTTGGCGCAGGGAGCTTCCACTCAGTCACAAAGCACTCCTTCTCTTGCCTTCTGGTTGCAAAGCCTTCCCTCCCTTGGTTCTGGAGGATGGCCGTTTATCTGTATAGCTGTATTTAAAAATATAGTTGTGGAGGCTGCGGTTTTAGGTATATTCCTCATGCAGCCATCTTGGTTCCTCTCTGGATATTACTTTTTAAGTCTATAAATGGAGATAATACCTACCTGATTGGTCTTATGTGAGATAAAACTCAGTGATGTAAGGTGACATGAAACACCTACTAGTGCCTGGCACATAGATGGCAATTACAAATGTAAAATACCTTCCCACTTTCTTTTTATACCATTCCTATCCTCATCTGTAAAAATACACAATGTATACACGTGCAGGGGTGGGGAAAGGTAGGCAGCAGGTACCTGAGAATCCCTCTCACCTTTCAGTTTGGATTTGCAAATGAGAGCAAAATCTCTGCCACACAGCAGGCTAGTGAATTATACAGTACAAACAGCCAAACTAGTAGCTTCATAGGTTTAACTATGTCTACCCCAGGGTGTGCTGGACACGTGTTGGGACGGCACACAGTGCTGCTCCAATTGAGGGCTCCTGTGATAGTTATTCTCACATAAAGGACCGCTGGGATTTTAAAACCTCTAACACATCTTTGCCCAGCTTGCCTCCCCTAAGGAAACTGGGCACCTTACATGCACATAGACTTCATAGGCAGTCATTCTGAGGTTATAGTCTCCTGCTGCACTCCCACAGGTTGTCAATATCCAAGAGTAACTCAATAAAGAGTCGGTCAAATGATAAAAGAAATTACTTGAGGAAGACATAGGTTCTTCTAAATTTAAAAACTGTGGCTTTCTTCTTCTCTCAGGAAATTCAGATTACCCTTACGACCCTGTCCCACTCCTCCCCTGCAGTCCCCAGGAAAGTGTGTGCAGAGTGCAAGTTCACCAGTGCTCACACTTCCCTTGCTCTGGCCTTGACCCTGTGGCAATTCTTCAAGACTCAAGACAAGAGCCTGTTTCTTTACCCAAATTACTAGAGCCTGCTTAAAATCTTAGGCAGCTGAGAAAGTAGGCTGTCCCCACAGGGTAGGAATGTATTAACCACCCTATAAAAGTTATTTTTAAAGTTTTATTTAAGGAACGGCAGCTGGAGAAGAAAGAAAAGAAAGGCATAACACAATTCCTTTATACCCAGGCTACAATCCCTTTCACACCAATATCCCATGGTCCTGTGGGAACTGCATCTATGTAGATATTTCAAGTCTGACCTCCCAAACCGGAAACTGGAGAATCCAGAAACAAAACCAACGGGAAGTATAAAACAACCTTGTTTGACTAGACCCTTGTAGTTGCCTTGTTTAATTACATTACGATAGATGGACAACAGGATTGGTATTCTTTCATTGGACTTGAAGGGTCTTACAAAAATTAAAAATAAATAAATAAAATTACCATCAGATATAATGAGCCCATTACCATTTGGACATGACTTCCAATCAACACACTCTAAATGGAAGGTTTTCTAGCCATCCCTACCCCGTGAATGAGAGAGGGACCATTGGAGTAATGGGGGAAAGTAATTTAGAAAATTACAAAGCCATGAAATGAAAAAAAAATTAACTCAGTCTACATTTCATTAGTCTCTAAGTTATGATGCAAATTAACTCTGTTTTCATATTGCCAGTAATATTCTAGTAATATTGCATTTGAAATATACAATTGCTATATTTGTTTGGTTTTTTTAAAAAACAGTGCACTGCCAGTTTAGAATTCACCTCAGTTTAGTAAGACTTACTGAAAGCACCTACTATGTGTGAAAGACAGTTCTTACCTCTTAATAATATATACTGTTGTAAGAAGAAAATATGTGTGCATGCAGAAAACTAAGTACATTAGATGCTCTAACACCAGGAATGGGGAAAACATCACATCTGATGAGGGGGTTTCAGGAAAGGTCTCCCTGAGATCACCTTGAGGAGTGGGTAGAATTCGGACAGAACAGGAGAGAACAGCATGATGGATGTGGGGCTCACTTTAAGTCTTGGTTCCTCCCTAGCAGTTACTCCTGCTGTCAAATCCCCAAATGCTTATGGAGTTTATCTTTTCTAATGGCACCCAATCAGGGAGAAGGGCTGCTACTCAGAGACATACAGGGCAGACTTCCTTCCGGTTGGTGGGTTGGTGGAGCCTCAGATGAGACGCGTTACACCCAGGGTTTTTATATAAATAGATATCATTCCACTAGACCAACATTCCCCAGAGTGTGTTTCTCAAACTCACTTGTTTTTCAGGGTTAGTCCTAGGTTAACAGAAATTACAAGAAAAAGAAAAGTTTCATAGTCAAACAGGTTTTGGACATGTTGAACTAAACAAACAAATAGATTTTTAGAATCACATAAATGCAGATAGGAAAGGAACTTTAGGTTTAGTCTAATTCCATTGTTTTTGATGGATGAAAAAACTAGTCCCAAGAGAAATAACTTGTTCAAGATTCCGCAGCTACTAAGACACAACTCAGAACTTCTATTTGTAATGCAAAGGGTTTTGTTCTACTTTCTATATTAAAGTATCTATGTTAGACACAGAGATTGAGAAAAGAATAGGAAGAGAAAAATAGTAGTAGAAAACAGCATTAGTAATTTAATTCAACAAAATCACTGGATTTATACTGTATGCTGGCAACATCCTAGGATAATAATAGCAAAGAAAAGGCCATGAACATTGATTTCAGCAAGTGGATTTAGTATTATATTACAATCTCATTCGGATGACAACTGTAATCTTTGTACATTAAAAAAAGGATACAGCTATGTTGTAGGTTAGAAAGCATTTTCCACTCTTTACACAATATCTACTATTATGAATTGTAACTCCAGCATGTTAAATATACTCTATAATATGAAAGCAACATAATTCTGGTCTGTGTAAATTATACTGAATTAATCTATTAATGATCTTATGAAAATTCTTAGAAAAAATGCCAATCAAAAAATATGTACAAAAGACTTCTTTGTCACATTTATGGAATTGTTCTAAAAAGGGAAAATCAAAGGTCAGAATGAACAGACATTTCTCTAGATAGATACATACAAATAATTTTTTAGACAACTGCCAATTTCAATTTTGAGAAAACCATATACTTTCAGAATTGAATGGGATTTTAGGCATTAACTAGTCCACTCAACTCTTTTAACAAGGATATAACTAAGGTCAGAGGAGTTTAAAGTACTTATTCATACATATAATTATACTGATAATGAGCAAGAGTAAATAGTAAAATTTCCAAATTTAGAGATAAAGTATAGTAAGAAACAAAACTGATCAGCAAGAAGATTAGGAATAAACTAAAGAAAGAATCTGGTGATGCTGTGTGAGTAGAGAGATTAGTGACAAATGTATTTTTATGTGAATTAGTGCATTTAAAATAAGTAACCCAAACTATTGCTATGAAATGTTTTATTCTAAAGTGGTTCAACATTCACAAATCAATCAACATAATATATCACATTAACAAAAGCAAGGATAAAAATCACATGATCTTGTCAATAGATGCAGAAAAAGCATTTGATAAGATACAACATCCATATATGATTAAAATGCTCAATAAAATAGAAATAGAAGAAAAGTACCTTAACATAATAAAAGCCATCTATGATAAACCCTCAATCAATATCATTCTCAGTGGTGAAAATATGAAAGCTTTCCCCCCTTTAAGATCAGGAATAAGACAAGGATGTCCACTCTCACCACTCTCATTCAACATAGTACTAGCCAGAGAAATAAAGCAAGAGAAAAAAATTAAAGGAATTCAAATAGGGAAGAAAGAAGTCAAACTGTCAGTTTCTGTGAATGGCATGATGCTGTATATAGAAAACCATAAAACCATTACCAAAAAACTGGAACCAAACACAGAGTCAAGTTGTAGGATATAAAATCAATGTGCAAAAATTCATTGCATTCCCTTATACCAACAACAAAATTTCAGAAAAAGTAATGGAGAAAACAATTGGTTTTGCAATCACAACCAAAAGGATAAAATACCTAGGAATAAACTTAACAAAGAATGTAAAAGACCTATATACTAAAAGTTATAAAATATGATTAAAAGAGATTGAAAAAGAACATGGGAATGGGAAATGAAATGGGAAAATATCCCGTTTATGGATTGGAAGAATCAATATAGTTAAAATGGCCATTTTATCCAAAGCAATATACAGATTTAATGCAATCCCCATCAAAATCCCAATGTCATTTTTTAAAGAAATAGAATGAAAAATCATCAGATTTGTATGGAACCACAAAAGACCCAGAATAGCCAAAGCAATTTTGACAAAAAAAGGAACAATGCTAGAGGTATTACACTACCAACTTCAAAATATACTACAGAGCTACGATAACCAAAACAGCATGGTATTGGCAGAGAAACAAATACACAGATCAATGGAACAGAATAGAGAGCCCAGCTATAAAACCACACATACATGGACAGATCATTTTAAACAAAGGAGCCAGAAATGCACACTGGAGTAAAGATAGTTTCTTCAATAAATGGTGCTGGGAAAACTGGGAAGCCACATGCAAACAAATGAAACTGGATTGCAGTTTGTGCCCATGTACAAAAATTAATTCAAAATGGATCAAAGACTTAAACATAAGACCTAAAACTATAAGTCACATAGAAAAAATATATAAGTAGATAACATTTAATGGACTTGACCCCATAGGCAAGGGAGGTAAAGGCAAAAATAAATGAATAGAACTATATCAAACTGAAAGCTTCTGCACAGCAAAAGAAATGGGAAACAAAACATACAGGTAGTCAACCAGATGGGAAATGATATTTGCAAACAGTAGCTCTGACAAAGGTTTAATTTCAAAAATATATACAGAACTCATAAAACTCAACACCAAACAAATAAACAATCCAATAAAAAAGTAGGCAGAGGACCTGAAAATACACCTCTCCCAAGAAGGCATACAAACAGCCAATAGATATATGAAAAGATGTTCAACCTCACTGACAATCAGGAAAATGTAAATTAAAACTACAATGAGATACTAACTTGTACCAGTTAAAGTGGCCATTATCAACAAAACAAGCAACAGTAAGTGATGGAGAGGTTGTAGAAAAAGTGGGAACCCTCATTCACTGCTGGTGGGAATGTAGACTGGTACAACCACTATGGAAAGCTCTGGTGATTCCTCAAAAAATTAAAAATAGAGCTACCATATGACCCAACAATCCCACTCCTGGGTATATACCCCAAAAACTCAAAATCATTTATATGCAAAGATACATGCACCCCTATATTCACTGCAGCACTTTTCATGGTGGCCAAGAGTTGGAAACAGCCAAAGTGCCCTACAGTAGAGAACTGGATAAAGAAGATGTGGTATATGTACATAATGGAGTACTACACAACCATAAGAAAGGATGAAATAGCATCATATACGACAACATGGATGGACCTTGAGAACATTATGGGAAGTGAAATAAGTCAAACAGAAAAAGCTAAGAACTTTATGATTTCACTCACATGTGGAATGTAAAACTGAAACTATGTACACAAACAGCAGTGTGGTGTTTGCCAGAGGGAGGGGGATGGGAGGAAGAAAGGGGTCCTAATATGAGGTGACAGGAGAAGATTTGATTTCGGGTAGTGGGCAAATGGTCCTATATACAGATTTTGTAAATTAGTAATCCACACATGAAACCTATATGTTCATGTTGACTATATAAAATAAATTTTTTAAAAATAAAAAAATATTTAAATAAACAAATAAAAATACTGGTTGTGATTTGAAATAAGATCTACAAGACATCCCAGTCTCTTCTTTATGGAAGCTAACAACATACTATTGCTGGAGAAAAGGCCTACTAAAAACCAACCAGCAAGATTTATGAAAACCAAACACTTTTCATTCTTATTTAGTACTATATCAACCCATAGACATCTTCACCTATATCATTTTGTGCAATTTTGGGTGAAATTCATGACAATTCAATGAAAAGATAAAAATCATTTCAGGGCCCTAGTCAGATTGGCTCAGTGGATAGAACGCTGGCCTGCGGACTGGAGGGTCCCAGGTTCAATTCCAGTCAAGGGCATGTACCTTGGTTGCAGGTACATCTCCAGTAGCGCGTGTGCAGGAGGCAACTGATCGATGTTTCTCTCTCACAGCTGATCGATGTTTCTCTCTCATCGAAGTTTCTAACTCTATTCCTCTCCCTTCCTCTCTGTAAAAAATCAATAAAATATATTTTTTAAAAATCATTTCAGGAATTATGGTTGCCTTATGAAAAACATGAGAAAAATTATGCTTCTGAGACAAGGAAAAAAAACAAGAGCAAAGATCATCTAAGCATGTTTTTTCATTTATGTAATGGATTGACCTATTTTAACAAAGACATGATGGAAACAGAGAACCACTGTGCAACTTGATCAATTATGAAATAAATAAAAGAAAGTTCTTTGTTCAGCAACCAGTATGTAAGGTCCATTCTCACAAAGTACGACACAGTCCGATGGTACTCAAACCCAGCTCAGAAAACTGTTTTGGTGGACACAGAATTAAAACCTGATATTTTGTGACATGGTTATTAAAAACTGTGGATATCTAAATACAAATCGCTATGTCGTGTCATTGAGTGTTTACCACAAAGTTATAATCTGTGCTTAAGACACATTAAGAAAAATCTCATGCTCCCTTATAAGGTTTCCATAAATTCTATCATACATAATCCAGGGCTTTAGAATACATGAACCTTGGAAAAGAAACCAAAAACCAAAGTTCTCCAAACACCTTATTTTCCCCCACAGGCCCTACAGGAATGAGCCCACAGACTATTATGGCCTGGACCTCAAGACCACTGCAGCGTCATCTGAAAGCAACTTCTGACATCATCAGAGAAGGAGAAGTGGCTTACAGCCTGTGCCGTGGTCTGGTTGGGAACATATCTAGATGTGGAAATAACAACTGTCATTACTATAACAATGATCTTTCAAATTACACCACAGGTTCTAGTAAATTCATTGTATTTAGCTAGATTTGTGGACCCCATTTTTTACAATTGATCAAAAACCAGTAAGAGGTTTTAGTTTTAAAAACCATCTCTGCAGCCAAAGTAAAGTGAAAATGACATTGGTGAGACTGATAATATGGCCACTTGGACACCACTGGTTTTTAACAGAATGGGAGAAAAGGAATATTTGCAAAGGAGATACTATCAGCGCACAATCTCACCACTGGCTCTAAAGCCACCAGCATAGAGTCAACACATTTGGGCGTCATCTTTCAGTTCAAAGGGCTCTATCTTATGTCTTAGGACTCCTATAATTTATTTAATTTTACTTTCAATGTCATATGTTATTTTAAAAACTGCTGAAATTAAAAATAGCGGGAAGCTGATGGAAACTCTCCGAGGATAAAACATGTATTTTTATTGAGCTACTTTACTCCAGGCAACCGTTTTCATGGTGTGGTGGTGGTAGCATTCTTTAAATGCCAGCATTCCATGAGTACTGAACATTGGCACAAATAACTGAGAGCTCAGAAGGCTAATCCATGCGAATTTCCCATTTCGTGCCTAGCAGACTGCATTATATTAGGGTATGCTGAATAAAATGGTAGAAGCTCATAATAAATAATAAGATTTACAGGAAGGTTATCACTGCATATTCCCACTCATGCCTAATAAAAATTTAGTGGGGAAATTTGTTTGAACCTTCAATCAATGGTGTCTTAGTTTCTCAGTGCATTCTGGTTTAGGTAGGTAGGTTTAAAGCCGTTCCTCGAAGTGCAATCCAAGAATTGCTTTCATCAGTAACATTTGTGAAGCCTGTTAATGTGGCTGATTCCATGGGCAGCCTCAATCTACTAAATCGGATACTTTAGAATGGCAACTAGTATTATTCATTTTCACAAGTTCCAGGGATGAACTTATAGACACTTGTGACTGAGACACTTAAGACTTGGTGTCTCACAAAAGGCTAATGACATTGGCCTTTCTCTGGCAAATTTGCAGAAGCAGGAACTCCACCAATCTATGCTAATAGCATTTTTAGTAGCTTGCTTGTCAGAGATCAGAGAAAAGGGATACATACATATATATATAATAAAAGAGTAATATGCAAATTGACCCTCACTCCATTACATCTAAGCCATGCCCACCAGTCAAGCCATGCCCACCAGCCAATAAGAGCAGCTGTATGCAAATTAACCCAGCCAAGATGGTAGCTGGCAGCCATGGAGCTAGAGCAAACAGGAGGCTTCCATTGCACCAGCCATGGAGGAAACTGCCTGCCTAGGCCGGCTGGGCCTCTGCTCAAAGCAACAATGTTTCAATTATAGAAGCCACAGAGCTGAAGCAAACAGGAAGCTTCATTGCCTGACTAGGCCTTCTGCTCAAGGCAACAAAGTTTCAATTATAGAAGATAAATAAACCCCAGAAACCCGATTCCAGCCAGCACTGCTGGGATGTTGGGTCAATGGGAGCTGTGGGCAGCCTGAAAATGGCCCTCAACCCCTCACCCAGGCTGGCCACACCCCCATGGGGTGAGGTTCTCCACTGGGGGGTCTTGGCCAGCCTGCAAACAGCCATCAGCCCCTCATCTAGGCTGGCCAGGCACACCAGCAGGTGGACATCCCCCGAGGGGTCCCAGACTGCGAGATGGCACAGGTCAGGCTGAGGGACCCCCCCCCCAAGTGCACAAATTTTTGTGCACCAGGCCCCTAGTGTGTGTGTGTGTGTGTATATATGTGTGTGTGTGTGTTCTAAAGGATGATAGAAAGAATACTACAAGTCAAAATCTATAATAATAAAAGTGTAATATGCTAGTTAGACCAGATATCCTTCCTGGACAAAGATGAGGCTGCAGCCACCATGGCTACAATGGAGAGATCCAGGCAGCCACCCATGGCTGCAAGGGAGGGATTGAGGCAGCCGTGGCTGTGAAGGCCTACTCTTGCATGAATTTTGTGCATGGGGCCTCTAGTGTATTATATTAGGTTTAAAAATCCTTGATTTATTGTCCCTTGACATGGAGCACATCTTAGTTATCACTAAGAGTCATCACCTATGGAATGGTATTTCACTAATTATGAGGACTTTCCTGGAAGTTATTGATCACATCAGACTTTATGAATGTACAATTTATCAAATTCATATACTGATTTTCCTGGCAAATACACTATTTGTGTTCATGTTCATAGATAACAGAACTTCAGCAACTTTAACTTAGTTTTTGACACCCTCACAAACATGACTAGCCTTAAACGTTTCCTATCTTTATCCTTCATGCTTAAACTAACATCATCCTAAGCCCTACTTTGATTATTTACTTTTGCTCCTGAAAAGCAACACATTAGCATGACTAAACATTAGACACGCAACTAACGTGTAATCCAGCAATTGCACTCCTGAGCATTTATCACAGAGAAATAAAAACTCCTGTTCATAGAAGAACACTGATAGCTGCTTTGCTCTTAACAGGCAAAAACTGGAAGCAACCCAAAACTCTTCCAGTGGTTACACACACTCGTACATCCATACCATCCACACCATAGAATACCACTCACAACAGAAAGGAGCTATTGCTACCATCAGTGACTTAAAGTTATGAGAAAAAAAGGCCAGTCCAGAAGATTGCAAAATCTATTATTCCACGTATAAAACATTCCTGAAATGATAATGCTATAGAAATAAAGAACCGAATACTAAGTGTCATGAATTAGGATCAAGGGAGAGGAGAAAGATAGGTGTAGATGTAAACGAACCAGAAGAAAGAGCCTGTGGTATAGGAACTGTTCTTTCTGTTGACTGCAGTGGTGGATAAGTGATAAAATCACATAACGGTAAATGCACACAACGTGAGTCCATACATAGCTAACTAAGGGGAAGTCTACATAAGATCTGCACTCTTCACATCCTAGGGTGACACTGTACTACAGTTTTTATAACACGTTATTACTGAAGAAAACTGGGTAAAGCATTCACAGGCTGTCTGAATTATTTCTTACAACTTCATGTGAGTCTGTATTTATCTCAAAGTAAACAATTTAAAAAGTCCAATTCTTGTGGGGACATTTAACAGCAACTATCAGATTAGAGGCATTTACTTTTTTCCTAAATTAAGTGGTTTATAGTAACTCCTTTATTTCCTTCTTTCTCTTTCTCTTTCTTTTTTCCAAATTTTTTTCTAATTGCAAAAGTCATGCAAATCTAGCAAGTAAGTCAATAAAGCGGAGTGTAGAGAAATGTGTATATTCATCCCCTTTCTCCCATCCCACTGCCCCCCAAACAGCAGAAGTTAACACTTTCAGATGCGCTGTGCAACACCTTTCTCTATGAACATACCGGCATGAAGACACAGATCGTGCTTATAGGCAGATTTTTATGTACAGGTTTGCCTATAAAATATTTCATAGTACATATATTAGTGAATCAATCAATACATAAATTCATATTTTGTCCATTTCCTGTGGATACTTGGTACTAAAAATATGCTGTAACAAATAACTTTTTATTTTATCCTTACATCCTGGTGTTTTAATTTTACAAAATAGATTTCCCACGTAGGTTGTTTGATCAATATAAACACTTTATTTTGGTGGATACTGACAGTTTTGCAAAGCTAGTTAGTTACTGAGTACTGAATATTACTTAGGGTATATAACTATTCTGTTTATGTTCTTTATAATTACTTAAGGAACCATGGAATGATCAACTATAGTCTGGTAATAATAAGTGTAATTTATTTGCACTCAGAGAAAAAAAATAATTTCAGCATTATCACTCGTTATTTCATTTTAAAATGCTTAGCTTTAATTCGTATTCTTTGCAAGTTTACATTTTTAAACTTATTGGTTTTCTTCAAATCTTACATTTGGAGTTTCCATTTTTCTCTTTTTAACACATTTTTTTATTATTGATAGTATTACAGAAAAGAAAGTTTTCACTTTTCTTATGAAAACTTACAAATTTATATCTTAATAAAATTTAATTTTAGGTTATAAGTGCTCTAAAAAGCTAAGAAATCTGTGTGGGATAGACTATTTGCGCTATGGTTATGTTTTCAAATATTTTTATTATTAACTTGAAATGTCAATTTAAAATATTTTTTTACTGGTAATACCCAGTACTGGTAAAACTGTCAGAAAATTCACTGCTTCACAGATTCTCCTGGAAAATAATTAGTATATATTGACAAATAGCTGTGCAAATATTCATACTCTCTAACTGAGTACTTACCTTTTTGAAAATTTTAGTAAGCAAATAGTCACAATGTAAAAATAAACATTTAGGGAAGAGACTTAATAAGATGGTAAAATAATATATTGCTAAATGAAATAGCAGTTCATAAAAAATATTATCCTTGTGTATAGCACTGTAGCTAGTTTTGTGCTTATTTTTCTTATTAATCTCCTTTAAAGCTTGAACTAAATGCTCTATAACTAGATATTAGCACACAGAATTGAGGCCAGAAGTCAGCTAACATAAGAATACTTAACCCTGGCAAGGGAAACTAGTCAGGATCTCTGACTCTAGATTATTTCAATTGTTTAATATTATTTTCATAATCTTTATTCATTTTTTCAATAATATAAAGTATTATTTCATACATCTATTAAAGTTTGCAATAAGAAATATAAATGTAAATTGATTTTTTGATTGGCAGAATCAAAACTGAATTACACTCAGTGAAGCGGCCAAACATGCAGAAATATTCCAGACCATGTGTATTTACTTTCTGTTTACTGGCTTTTACTATTCCAATGATTTTAAACAGAATATTATGTTCTGCTTCAAAAAAAAAAAATGTGAATGAAGCCCTGGCTGTGTTGCTCAGTTGGTTGAGCATTGTCATGTGCATAAGAGATCGCCGGTTCAGTTCCTGGTCAGGACACATGCCTGGATTGTGAGCTCACTTCCCAGCAGGGGGTGTGCAGGAGGCAGCTGATTGATGGTTGTTGATCATGGATGTTTCTCTCTGCCTTTCTCTCTCTCCTCCTCTGCCCTCTCTCTCTGAAAATAAAAAAACATTTTTTAAATGTGAATGAAAATAAGCCCAATATAGATTATCGCATTTATTTTCTAGGTTTAATCATTATAATCCTAGAATAATGTGGCAGTTATATCTGTAAAATGCTTTGTTATACTCTCTGGTGCTACAACCACTAGCGGGGGGGTGGGGCGGGGGGGGGGGTGGTGCTGAGTTTTCAGAGTCTGCCTGCCTTCGTTCAACCACACACTCCATGTATCCTAGGGAGGCATTTTATTAGGTTTACTTTAGTCAAAGCAACTAAATAGCTTCTCTGAGACAATCACAGTCCTTAGATAATCTCAAACCTTCAAACATTTGTATGATCCTCACTAACTCCAAGACAGTTCTTTCCTCCTGGATGTGGGTTATGCCTGACAGGCTGTACCTCATTCCTTTACATGGTTACAGGCTTCGCAGGCCCCATCACAGGCTCCAGGGGCAACTTACTGTTATAATTACATGGACATCGGGCAGAACCTGCATGTAACAAGAAGGAAGCCCAATGACTACAGACATATAAACTGGCAATACTACACATGTTTTTTTGGTTGTTGTTGTTCAAAAAAGTTCATGAAATGGGTGCAAGATTATGAAAATAATATGAAACAACTGAAATAATCTAGAGCCAGAGATCCAGAATGGCTTCCCATTCTAGAAGCCAGTCTCATTATTTCATCTGACTTCTGGGGTAATTCCCCACTGCACCTTTCCATCCCTCCCACAATTTGTCCCCCATGTAGTGTTCCAACAAAACACTCCAAAGACATGTGATCGAGCCTGCAGAGGAAATCACCTATGTGCATTCTGTAACATATGCCATGGTTTCATTGATATACCTGTGCTATGTTGCCAGTTTTTCTTCAAATTAGAAACCAAAATCAAATTATTATGTCTACTCCGTGGAAAGATACTTTTACCATGTTTAATTGTGTTTGCCAAACTCCACTACAACCAATTATTTTAAAATATATATATTTCATTGATTTTTCAAAGAGAGGAAGGGAGAGGGACAGAGAGTTAGAAACATTGATGAGAGAGAAACATCGAGCAGCTGCCTCCTGCACACTCCCCACTGGGTATGTGCCTGCAACCAAGGTACATGCCCTTGACCGGAATCAAACCTGGGACCCTTGAGTCCTCAGGCTGACGCTTTATCCACTGAACCAAACTGGTTAGGGCACAACCAATTTTTTTATGCTATACTCTGCCTTTCCCCACAAAGACATTTTTTCTGTGAACTGAAGTGGAAAATAAGGGCAAGGTATGTAGTGGTCCTTATGTACTCTATTCGGGGAGTTGGGTGGTTAGTGTTTTTTTGTTTTGTTTTGTTGTTTTTGTTTTGTTTTTTGTTTTTTGTTTTTTAGAGAGAGTGGAAGGGAGGAGGAAAAAAAACATTGATATAAGAGAGACGCATTGATTGGTTGCCTCCCACATGAGCCAACCATGGCCAGGGATCAAGTCTGGAACCAAAGCATGTGCCCTTGACCGGACTTGAACCCAGGATGCTTCAGTTTATAGGCCAACACTCTATCCACTGAGCCAGACCAGCTAGGGCGGTCCTTACATTTTGATACTTCACTAGTTGAGGATTCTCTACCTACAAATGCCAAAAGCTATCACTTTGATATCTGAGTGACAAGAAAAACTAAAAAGTTATATAGGGACACACGAAGCTAGTGGAAGGGATTTCATAGATGTTGAATTCATGTTTCTACTCCCCATTCCAAAAGGCACTGATGGCAGAGACCCAGGAATCGCTGGCCCCGAGCCCAGAGCTGAGCTTAGTGAAGAGGTCTGACAGTGACCTTGAACACAGATCTGAAATCATGTGGGCTTGGGAATTGGAGAACAGGAAAGCTGATCGCCAAGGCCATATTTTTTCATAAACTCCCAGCAGCACCCTTTCAGCCTCTCTTCTTTTCCCTTAGCTGCAAAATACTAGGCAGATGTGACCACTAGAGAACTTCTTTCAAGAAGTCTACCAGAGAAATAACATTATTTTATGCATCAATGTTGGAAACAAAGTAAAAATGTGCCATTGTTCAACATCAGCTGTAAAAAGTGAAAATAACTCAATATGATGGAAATGCTAGAAACATAAAACCCTTCTATGAAGTTTTGTGCTTGCCATGCTTAAAATTATACATTAATCCAATTTGCAGAGTTGGTAATCTGATAAAAATAAACAAAGCTCATATTTAGATATGAACTACATTCCTCCCTCTGCCAGAAAGCAACTATGATATAAGCTGCTTCTACATTGAAATGTGTCTATTTCAGGTCATGTAACCACTAATGTACTTGAATCATAAAATGCAAAAAGCCTAAAATTTCATGTAAGATAACCTTTCCTAAGCATTCAAAATACTTTGCAATGTGATCCTTTCCTTAGTTTAAAAATCAAACTTTGGTTTACATCAAAAGCAACATGAATAAAGAAACTGCTATATGGTCAGCTTGGAAAAGATCAGAACAGAAGTGGGAGGAGTGGATCGAGGGGTAGCTCAGCTGGTTAGAGCATTATCCCATAAGCCAAGATTGCTGGTTCCATCTGCCATCAGGGCACACACAAGAATTAACCAATGAATGCATAAATAAGTGGAACAACGAATGGCTCTCTCTCCCTCTCCCTCTCACACTCTCTCTTTTTGTCTCTCTCCCTCTCTCAGATCAATCAAATCAATAAATTAATTTTTTAAAAAACTGAAGACTTCTATGTGTACTTTAAAAATAGAATTTTAGCCCTGACCAGTTTGGCTCAGTGGATAGAGCGTTGGCCTATGGACTGCAAGGTCCCAGGTTTGATTCCAGTCAAGGGCATGTACCTTGGTTATGGGCACATTCCCACTGGGAAGTGTGCAGGAGGCAGCTGATCGATGTTTCTCTCTCATCGATGGTTCTAACTCTCTCTCCCTCTCCCTTCCTCTCTGTAAAAAATCAATAAGATATTGAAAAAAATAAAATAAAAATAAATAAAAAGTAAAATCTGTATGTGAAAAGACTAAGGCCAGCACTGAGCTTTTAAAAAAAAATAGAGTTTTAGTTTTACGAGATGAAGAGTTTGTAGATTGGTTGTACAACAATGTGAAGGAATTTAACATTACTGAACTGTACACTAGAAAATGTTTAAAATGATAAGTTTTATGTGATGTACATTTAATCACAATTTAAAAGCATTTTTAAAAGGTAAGTAAACTGAAACACAGGTTAAATAACTTAACAACTTCACTCACAAGTTTTGTATATTTTTTAAACCTGAAATTAAAAAGCCGAAATGACAGGTATTAAGCATTTATTTGGGATCAAAGAATTGCAATCAGGGGGCCTAGATTCAAGACGGAAACTCGAATAGTGCCCCAATTACAGGATGAAGGCAAGTGGTTTTTTTGTGAAAAGGAAAGAAATGATCACATAACAAGAAAAAAATAATTCCTCTTGGTGTTGAGTTATGGAACACATTATTTCTTAGCTATACATGATTGGTTATTGGTTCTATCCTCAGATAAAGATTCCATAATCACCAGTCCTTGTGGTTAGGATGTCTGCCTTTCCGCTGGTTTTACAAGGAACTGTTTATAACACAATCTTGCTTTGGCCCAGTCCAAAGGTCTGGCCCACTTCAAATATTCCAAAGTTTTAAGGAGCAAGAAAATGGCCGCTCAGGCTTTATTTAAAAAATGGCTTCACTGATGTCAATTTTCACAGTTTCTACAAGTGCCACATTGAAATGGTTTTAATATTTAAAAAATAATAATTTTAAATTTTTAAAGAAAATATGCTTGGGCAAAGAATCACATATTTTAAGGAAAATATGTTTGGGCAAAGTGGGCAGGATGTAGCCTCCACTCACACATCTGAATTATAATCTGGGCATTATTCTAACATCAAACATCATCCCCTCCCCTTCATGTCCAACATACAGTTAGTCCTTAATTTCTACTGGTTAACCATGAACATATCCCTTATGCCTATCTCTTCCTTCTTTACCACCACTGCCACTGCTTTGTTCAAGGCTGTCACTATAAGGACATTTGCAACCACTTCCTGACTTATCTCACTATACCGAGCAAGGCTTTTTGTTCTGAACTGATCATCAGTCCCTAGACGAAAGACCTTCAATACCAAACGCTTTCAAATGAAGCTTAAAGTCCTTCATATGACATGCAGAATCCTGCCAAGTGCTTGCTTTCATCTCCTAGCTCATCTCACACCTCTATCTCTGTGCCATGAGCTCCAGACCTATCCAACACTTTGGAGGTTCCAAATATTCCAGGTCACCATCAAACTATTCTGCTTTTGAATATGTTGTTCCCTCAACCTGCAATTCTTCCCTTTCCTCCTCACTGCAAAATATTTCCACTCACAAGTATCTAGTGTGGAAAGCCATTTTTTTATACCCAGGGCTGCAAAGGACACCCTCAAACTAATTTAATAGTATTTATAAAATCCAATCTAATAAAAGAGTAATATACAAATTGACCATCACAAGATGGCTGCCCCCATGTGGTCAAAGATGGACACCACAAGATGGCCAGCAAGGGAGGGCAGATGGGAGGAACTCAGGCCTGCAGGGGAGGACAGTTGGGGGAGGACCCAGGCCTGCAGGGGAGGGCAGTTGGGGGGGAACCATCCTGGCAGGGGGAGTTAGGGGCAATCAGGCCGGCACATTGATCAGGCTGCCAGGGGAGTGGTTAGGGGCAATTGGCAGATGAGAAGTTGGGAGCCAGCAGTCCTGGATTGTGAAAGGGATCCCACTGGTGGGATCAGGCCTAAATGGGCAGTTGGACATCCCTCAAGTTGCTGGAAACTGATTGTTTTGATGCTGGAAACTGATTGTTTTTAACCTACCTTGGTTGCTCTGAAAGGTCAGAGCTATGTACCCATTAAAGCTGAAACATTGTTAATTACAGCAAATCCCCACTTGTTAATTGCATGTAAAATTCTTCCTTGAAATTTCCTGCCTAAGGATATGGTTGTTTTCTCAGAGACTCAATAAAAGGCTGGTGAGACCCAGGTATCAGTGGGCAGTCTACCCTGGTAGAGGAAGTCTCCACGCCTGGTTCCCCAGTTTCCAAATTGACTCTTTTCTAGTCTCTCTCTCTTCATTTTGTGTGAGGCCTCTTTCAGAACTCGAACCCTGAGCAGGAACCCTGAACCACGCTGGATGTGTAAGGGGCTCCAACATCAAGTGGTCCCGGGTTGGAAAGAGTTGCAGGTTGGTCTGAGGGACACCACCACCACCTCCCACCCCCCACTCTGTGCACGAATTTCATGCACCGGACCTCTAGTGTTTTTATAATTATTAGTCTATGTATTTGTCCCATGAGATTATGGTCTCCTCATAGTGGTAAAGATATTTTTTTTCTGTCACTATTGTTACTACTATTTGTACCGTGTCTGCTATATAGAAATGCTAAATAAATGTCTGAATGCATGAGTGAATAAAAGATGCATGAATTATAAATTAATGCATATTCAGCATGAGTTCCAATACAACATTTGTCAAGAAAACCACATCCTACTGCTTCAAGATGAATCCCTAATCATGTAGGCTGGTCTCTGGATTGCGGGAGAAAGTGGGTAAATTTAAGTAATACCTCTAATAGTCTCCATCTCATTAAGGACACTGAAGATTTGCTAGATAGCACAAAATTATTTTAACAAAAACCATTAAAGAAACATTCTAGGGAGAAAATCATTCAAAGCCATTCTCTAGGGCTAGACAATAGGAAAAAGATTAGTTTGACATATACTAGAAAAAAAGGAAAAATTCTATACTGCTCTATTACAGAAGCACAACACATTTGAGACTCCACAGAGGCTACAGCTACACTTAGTTTATTTGCAATGAAAAAATGACACCTCTTATTTCAAAATAATGCTGAGCCATTATAAACGCTGAGGACCATTATCAATCTCAAAAAGAAGAAATGTACATTACCAATGGCTGTTGCTGAAAATACAAAGATAGCATAACAAAGAACTGTTGTGGCTAATTAGAAGGTGAGATATGTTTCTGGACTATGTAGATGAGATGTGAATAAAAGTCCACCATTAGTTAATTAAACCCAGCAATTGCTATCAATTGCTGTTGATGCCTGACTCACATGGGAGGATTTAACATAAAAGAAATGGAGGATGCATTTCTAATGACTTTAAAACTGGAGGACTTGAGAACATTAATGGCATTTTCTTTCTTCCAATTGAAGGTTATGAATTTAGAAAATAAGTAATAATGAGGTTGAGAAGTAGCTTGTATCAGATAATGGAGCAAAGAATTCCAACAGATTTGGAGTTTACCCAATAAGCAATTAGTAGCCATTGGAGAGGGAAGTAAATTTGCATCCTAACATAAATTAGACTCATGTAAATTGAAATTATGAATCAGTTGTGACATGAATACCTCTAGAATCTATAAAAACAAAATCATTTTATAAAACAAAGTACTAAGTCTTAGTGGCAATCACAACTACTGCACCTGAAAATCATTAGTCAAATATTCATCAGTCCTCTATACATCAGTTTTTATTTCTTTAATCTGAATGCCTAACGGTACTTATGAATAGTAAATGTACACCAAATCACTTATGTCTCGAAGGTATGTAAGGATGGGTTCCACCCCATCTATAAAGCTACATCCTAGTCTCCAGTTCATTGTTCCTGCTAATGAGGGAAATAAAATAGCAATGACAACATTACAATAATGACACCTACATAGATACCTCTATATTTCTTGAATTATACCACAACAATTGATAGGTACAGTTTCTCAGATTTGGAGGGCATATTTACAGTCATGTCAATTAAAATATAGACTTATGGCAGACATAAATTTTCCTGGGGAGGGACTCAAGGAGGTATCAAGTATGACAAAATGTTTATGGGTCTAACAAATGGCAAGGATATGCCATATTTTAAAAGATACCCTGGACATAAATAAATATGAGTTCATATAAAGCTGAAATTCTTAACCATAACCACTCTTAAATGCCAGCAGCACATTTAATTGAACTGTTTCTCATTTGTTCCACTGTATATAGTCTGCTCCAAGATTGTGAGAGCTGGATTATATTTAAGAGTGCTTAATGATTGTCCAAGTCAACTCTAGTGATATTAGGATGTATATGAATTCAACACAATGTTTGCAATAGGGATACTCATTATGGGATCCTCGGATTTTTGTATGACTCAGACCAGTGCGCACTGGAAGCAAGGAACCAACCAGACCGTCCAGGACTATGGTGTTAAATAAACTGCTTGAATCAGAAGTACCACTGACCCACTGTCATCATATCATATGACACTTTCTTTATGCCAAATAATATAATAATATAGATGATGCCTGATAGATATCTACATAGATAGACAGGCGGACATATGTTCATTTTATCACCATTTACAGCAAACACTATCTTCAGAACTAGTACTTATTTTACAGAAGATAAAACAGAAACACAGAGTCATCAGTTAACAGCCAACAGTGCACGGGGAGGAAATGACAAGGTTAATATTGAAACCTAGCTAGCCTGGCTCCAGAGTCTATTCTCAGCCACTAAATTTCAATGCTGTCTCTGTAACATGTTGACTCCATTTTACTGCTGTGTTTGGGCAGTAGCCTACATGTGCCTCTAGTGGAGCTTTTCAAATCACAGTAAATCATATTATATATATGTATAGTTATATTTTATGTATATATACTATTTCTAGCAATATAATATTTTATTAATATACAGCATCCTTATATAATAACATTATATTATTACTACTATATAACTCATAGCAATATAATAAACCCAAAATCCTTCTGTGAGCCCATCTTGGGTAGGAAGGAAACTTATTCTACATCTCTTTGAACCCATATTCTTCACACAGTGACTCAATACACGGTCAAGACTCCATGAATATGTGCTGATGAAACCCAACTGGAGACCATGGCTGCTCACAACTATTGAGTATTCCTGCCAGTTCCACTGGCATTGTACTTTCTATGGAAGCTGACTTTCGCCTTCAGCTTCTGAACACCAATCACAGAACTCTTTCAGATTGCTACCCCTGGAACAGAAGTAATAATAATATAACATTTGCTGCTACCAAGAAAAGAAGATAATAGTAACCCTAATAAAGACAGGAGTTAATATTTATTGAGCATCAACTAAGATTTCAAAGCCTCTGCATTCCTGGGCTGTCACAGTGCCTACATTCTCTGCAATATACTAGTAGAACGGATTTTGCTCTGAGGCTGGTCAGCATGGCCCATGCAACTGACCAAAGAGACTCTAAAATGGACCACTCATTTAGTAAAAATGTAATCAAGAAACAACAGAGAGAACTGTAGTTTCTTGCTCTGTGAGAGAATCTATGACTTTATTTTTTTAATCAAGCCATGGTTTTATCTTCTGCATCATAGAATAGCAGCTCCAGCCAATGAATTCATTAAATCGAAGGCTAAGTCCTACTGCTTAGAATCTTAGTTAACATTTCAACCCTTTGGAATGCAATTAGAGGCAGTGAGTCACAATTTATCTCAGTATAATGACTTCTGGCATATATATATATATATATATATATATATATATATATATATATATATATATATATAATGAGAGCAGGAGCTTCCTTCTTCACAATTAATATTTACTAAGTCTCCAGGGCTGAAATTACCTCAGTCTCTTTCTACAAGTCTACAATCACAGCTGCAGATTTTTTTCCATTACTATAGCAACCGCAGGAATGCAAGCATTGTGTTTCTTTCTGTGTCCAAAACATATAAAAGGGGCCAAAGGAGCAACAACCACCAGGAGACAGATAAATACCCTTAAAATGGTCATAATTAAGAATTTACATTTATGGGAATATTTTGAAAGCACATCTGACTTCAGAGTACTTAGATCATTCAACTATGACAAAATACATATTCATTCAAGTTTATTAAATCAAGATTCATTAGTTTCATTTACAGAGACTTTCCACAAAGAAATCCTAAATTTACCAGTTTTGTCTTTTTGTCTAAACAAATGATACAAAAAAAATCCCCCATTAAAGTTCTAAAGAACTTTCCAAATTACATAAAAACTGTCTTATTTATACCCAAAAGGAAGCTAGAAAAGGACCAAAATATAAAACGTTAATGGTTTGATCCCCAATTTTGTTGTTTATACTTCAAAATCATAGTAACAGTAAAGACATTCCTTCATGCCCACAGCTGTATCTTTAATCTAAGTTCATTACAAAGTAACACAAGCACCGTATTTTGAAAAGAACTTAGTGGAACTTTGAAACATCTGACTCCTATTCTGTATATCTCTGGTTAGGTGCCTTTAGAGGCCCTTGGCCAAATTTTCTCTAAGAGAATGAATTTTAAGGTGAAAGACCTGTGGCATAAATAACAGCATTCTTTGTTATGAATACGGTGACTCTGGTCTTTGGACATAGACATATCTGTAGTCTTGTTTGGCATATATATTTGGAGACAGGAGGAGGGGAACATATTTGAAATATCTTCCTTCACCATCTATTCTGATCTCATTTTTTTTTGTTTTTTGTTTTTTAAGAAGGAACTTCTACAGAGATAAAATGATGATAGATGGACAGATACCTCAGTTCTCGCAAAAAAGCTTTCTATCACTGAGTAATTTTTTGCTTTTAAATTTCTGAGGAACCCTAGCCCAGTGGATAGAGCATCGGCCTGCAGACTGAAGGGTCCAAGGTTCTATGCCGGTTAAGGGCAGGGACCTCAGTTGCAGGCTCACTCCCTGACACATGTGGGAGGCAACCAATCATATGTCTCTCTTACATTGATGTTTCCTCTCTTTCTGTCTCTCCACTTCCCTTCTACTCTTTCTAAAAATCAATGGAAAAATATCCTTGAGTGAGGATTAACAAAACATAAATAAATAGATAATAAATAAATAAAATAAATTTCCCAGGAAGATGGCTACTAATTATTTTCTAAAGAAACACGTGTTAAGTGTTTGCACCAGCCCTGTCAGTGTCTGAAAGGCTCTTCCTTGGGAGACAGACTACTATGCCAAAATATGTAATTTCCTGCACTGTAATAGATGCACTTACAGAGCACAATACTAGAAACACATAAGATGGCCCCAGTTTTCCAGGAGCAGCTTCAGGACGGGAGAACGTTCTCTCTTGTGTGTTAAACACATTGTGATCATCAGGCGAAGGCACCATGCTAGGAGCAGGGAGGCCTGCAGAGGAAGAGCGCTGGGAAATGGAAGCAGAAAGTAAGCATAGGGCCATTCTGCAAAGGGCCTTGGATGCCATCCCAAAGAGTCTTAGACTTGAACCCGTGAGGAACAGGGGAACTGTCAGCACGTCAGTGACAACTTTAAAAGGATAACTGAGGAGAGACTATGGAACAAGAAGGCCGTTATAATAAACTAAAGAAGCTAAATAGAGAAGTGACAGTGAAATAAAGAAAATTGTTTGAAAATATATGTAGGAGAGACTTCATGGGACTTAATAACCATGGATATATTGAGGAGTCAGAAAAATAGACTAGTTGATAATCATGATAACTTCATTCCTTTTTATTAAGACACACTTGACACATAACTTTATATGTTGCAGGTGTGTAACAAAATGATTTGATATTGTTATATATTACAAAATAACCACCAAAATAAGTATAGTTAACATCTATCACAGCAAGTTTTTTTCTTGTCATGATAAGTTTAAGATTTACTCTCTTAGCAACTTTCAAATATACAGTATTGCTAACTATAGTCCCCATGCTATGTATTACGTCCGGTGATTATTTACATGTACTCTATAACTGGACGTTTGTAGCCTTGGGCCATCTTCGTTCATGGTAACTTCTGACTGGAGAAATATAAAGGGCCCTGGCTCTTGTGGCTCAGTCAGCTGGAGCATCGTCCTGTTCTCCAAAAGTCTGTGGGTTCAGTCCCAGTCAGGGAGCATATAATCAATGCTCCTCTCTTACAGCTTTCTCTCTCTCTCTCTCTCTCTCTCTCTCTCTAAGTCAATTCAAAAATTTTTAAAATAATAAAATGCTTAAAAATATAAAGGGCAGAAACAGTGAGTCACATAGAAACTTCCAGATTAGTCCAGAAAATTACGTCTGCTTGTCTACTTTGAGTTGTCCAGCAATCTCTATGCTCTATCTTTGCTACTCAGCTTACCATTATGACAGTTAAAGATGAAAGTAGTTTAACACCTTCTTTAAATGATACTTCAACAAAAGGTTTAAAGCCTTTACCAAACTTGTCCATGTAAAAATACCATAAAAAAGGAAAGAATTGATCTCTTGGGTTCCTAAATAAACCAAGAATTTTAAATATTTTATAATTATTATTTTTTAATCTTTTGACTTCTGTCCACTTTCAGAGAGAAGGAAAAATTGCTTTAAAACTGTAGCAATCCAACAAACATTGTTTTAAATATTAAGGAAAAAATAGCTTCCCACAGTCATAAATTGTTGGGGAAAATATTTTTAATAAATCCATTTTAAAATTCAGTTCCTTAAGAAATAACCAGTTTTGAAACATGTTACATAACTATGTAAAGATTACTATGGAATAGCGATTTTAAATCCATGTGCCATAAGAATTTTTAAAGTATGCAATACCTGACTAGTCAGGGGCACTGGCCTTTTTTCTTAGATTGTCAAAAAAAAAGAAAAGAAAAGAAAGAAGACAACAGCCAATACAACAATAGCCTTCCAGTGTGAACGAATCAAAATTATCCCTTTATTGTCAGATTGGCAAAACATATATATAGTGGCTCAGCTGACATGACTCAGTGGTTGAGTGTCAACCTATGAACTGGAAGGTCACGGTTCGATTCTTGGTCAGGGCACATGCCTGGGTTGCGGGTTCCATCCCCAGGAGGGGACATCCAGGAGGCAGCCAATCAATGATTTGCTCTCATTATTGATGTTTCTATCTCTTTCTCCCTCTCCCTTCCTTTCTGAAATCAATTAAAAATATTTAAAAATATAATTTTTTGTGTGTGGGGTGCCATGGAATTTTAGTAATTAGTTTGTATGTGCCATGAAATGAAAAAGGTTGAAAATTGCTGCTATAGAAGCATCCAACTTGTTAGCAGGATAAGAAAAAAAAACAAAACTGTAATCATGAAAGTAATTAATCATTACCATTAAAGCATGAGAAAGAACATGACACATTAGGATATTTATGTATCACAATTTCCATCAACATTATGTTTTTATGCCATCAATTTTGTTGTATGTCATCCTTTGCTTCTAACTGCTGCACTGTAACAGGTTGCATCCATCACATTTTTTAGGTAGTTAGCTGACTAGACATCTAGGTTACCTTCAGCACCCTACTACACAAATAATGCTGTGAGAAATGACTTATTTTTTCTAAGTGCTATAAGCTTGCTTGCCAGAATGACTGCTCTGGCCCACACTTCCACTAGTGGTGCAAAAAATTATGTCTCCCCACACCTTTGCCAATGCTCGGGGATAATGCTCCTTTTTAATTTTTGCAATTCTGACTGAAGTGAAGTGAGTGGTGATTATTGAAATGTTCATCTGTATATCCTGCGTTACTAGTGAGTTTTACCATCTCTTCATATACTTGACAGTCATTCATAGTTCACCTTCTGTGAATTGCCTAGTAAGGCAGGTTGCCCTTTTTGCTATGTACTTCTTGTTTCAAATACTCCTCGTATCAATTAAAGTCACATATGCACATAAATGCCACGTGTTTTACTTGGACAACTGAATATTTTAAGTATCTGATTATGAATACAAAGCACCTTCCTACACAAAGGTTTACAAAACTGCTTTTTTTCCCGCTTTCTAAGTTAACCTAACAATCGCAAGACATTATTTATCAGAAACTTTATTTTAAAATACTTTGTTGCCTAAGAATTTTTCCTAAGTGAAAAATTCCAGTTTAATGAGAATCCACATGTAGAATGTGTAGAATGAGAAGGTCCAACATTTTCACATAGAATGGTTAAGTAAACTCCTGTAGAGGAATATGGTAGATTATACTGTTGCCAATGGAATTATCGTGATAAAGTCTGTATAGTAATTCATTCCAAAAATATTCATTGAGTGCTAATGGACTTCTGAGCACCACCACATTAGGTGCAAGGAATAGAGACGACATTACTAGTACATTGGAGGCGCCACACAAACAACTCACCATTGAGTTAACAAAAACTCATGGAGACGATGGTTACAGATGACTTGCATACAGATGACATGCAATGTGCTGTGAGACCTCAGATGACTAGAAACCTCTGCCAGGTGAAAAGGGAGTGTTTGAAGAAGAGACTTAATGTTAAGCTGACTTGTAAGGGACAAGCATTTGTCAAGTGTCCCAGTGGGGGGAGACTATCTCCTGGAAAGCAAAGGAAGCATATGCAGAGGCACTGTGGTGGGAAAGAGCATGGTCCCATTAGGGAATTCTTCATTCTTATTCATTCTTACAATCTCAGTGGGTGTCCAAGGCTTGCTGGAGGGAGACAGAGGCTGGGGAGATATGCAGGAGGCACATGATGATAAAATGTCACTCCCTTCTTTGGAGGCCTCTAGATGCTGGATATACAACTACCAAAGGCGTAGAAGCACATTAGGCAGTGGCCTGGGAGTTGGGGATGTGGTGGTAAAGGAGACAGACAAGCCTCTGCTGAGGGGTGTGAAAAACTGACCTTATGTTTCCAACGGTCAGTCGGTCTAGGTGCAGATGGGAGATGGAGCAGGAATGGAAGCATAGGGGCTAGTTGCATTGCTACTGCAATAATGCAGACCTGACCCAAAGAAGAAAAGCATTTATGGCATATTCACAGAAAGTAAAACCCGCTGATACAAAGTTGTGATCATTAGCAGCAGCACCTTCTGAAGATTACTTCCCAGTATAAAAACACTGGAGTGCATGGTCGAAGTAACAGTTACTCTTACAGTAATCTCTGCGAATATTACCATGGCCCCAGTTTTATAGCTGGATACTGAGCATCATGCCCATTTAAAACAGCCAGACAATGCAAGAACTTGATCCGATATTTATTCATTTATTCACCAAACATTCAATGAATAACTGGTACATGGTATTCATCATTCTATGAACTTTGGGCAAAAATTATAACAAAATAAAGCCTCCCTCCCACAAAGGTTTTCAGAAGAGAGAGAGAGAAAGAGAGAGAGAGAGAGAGAGAGAGAGCAATAAGTGACTAGCTGATTATAAGGAGGAGCAGTTGGCATTCTGATAAGGACTGAGTTAGAACTGCCTGTCCACTCACATGTATGAAGTACAATAAAGGCATAAAGCCAAACCAGGGAGGAAAAGCCATTGCATGAAGGGTGGCAGGACTGAAATTTATGTGTCTCTTAAAAGTCACTTAATGTTGTTATAGTGACACTTTTACAGTTAAAAAGGCTAAAGGCAGACAAAGAATAGAGAATATGAATTAAACATGGAGCAAATTTGACATGTGAGCGCCATTTCATTTCTTCCCATTAACAGGGCTCATAGAAACAACATTTGTGGTGAGTCACAGGCAAATGTTTGAAATGAATGAGATAGCTACACAGAATTTCGCCCAATTTAAAGAGCTAAGTGTTTAATAATCAATGCCAGAAAATCAACTAAAAAGGCCAAGCACAGTCAAATATCAAGAACTAAGGAAACAGGATCAGATAACGTTGTTTGCACTAAATGATAAACACGTCAAATTGTTCTTAATTACCGATGATGCCTACAGTTTTGCCAGCTGCATTATAATTCAAATCACTCCTCCATTTCTTTGCCAAAATACATTTGAGAATTGGTCTTATTATATATGAGAAAGTCATGTAAAAGTACCAATTCTATATTAAGTTTATAAAAAACAAATTCATTTTTCATACTGTATGAAGACATGCTATCAAAAAATTCTCAAGTACATTAAGAAGGGCATTTGCTACTGAAGACAAATAGATGGTTTGGGGTTTGGGGAACTGGCAGTATGTATGGTTGGGAGGATTGTCTGAAAGATCAAACCATTATTTTACCATTAATTTCACAACGTAGGTTTTGTCTGAGTATATGTTCATCAGATGAGAGTCTGAGAGGTAATGACTCTTTTTTTGTATCTAATAATTCTTTTTTATTATTTTATTATTTTTTATTTTTTATTTTTTATTGAGTTATTACATATGTGTCCTTATCCCCATGTTACCCCCTATCCCCCCACTCATGCCCTCACCCCCCTGTTGTCTGTGTCCATTGGTTAGGCCT
Organism: Murina feae; assembly: GCA_004026665.1. Taxonomy (NCBI): domain Eukaryota; kingdom Metazoa; phylum Chordata; class Mammalia; order Chiroptera; family Vespertilionidae; genus Murina; species Murina feae. The sequence continues at coordinate 20,003 of PVJC01008737.1, read as the reverse complement.
TATGCTTGCATATAAGTCCTTTGGTTGATCTTTCCCCCTTACCCCCACGCTCCCCTACCTTCCCTCTGAGGTTTGACGGTCTGATCAATGCTTCTCTGTCTCTGGATCTGTTTTTGTTCATCAGTTTATGTTGTTCATTATATTCCATAAATGAGTGAGATCATGTGGCATCTACCTTTCTCTGACTGGCTTATTTCACTTAGCATAATGCGGTAAAAAAGAAGGAGTTCTTACCATTTGCAACAGCATAGGTGGAATGGGAGGTAATGTCTTTTTGTTTTTGATGAGGTTTTGGTGAGTTTGGAGAGAGCTATGGATTTGAAGCTAAAAGGTTATGTTTTGGTCTACCTCTGACCAGGCGTGTGCCCCTGGGCAAATCTCTCAGTAGCTCTGAAATCCAAATTCCACATAATGTTGTGACTTTTAAGTGAGATAACATGTGCCAGAATTTGAAAACAATAAAATACCATATAAATATCAGTTATTTATTACTCTATGTATAATTTTAAAGGATATTATTAAACTCTAATCAATACCAAAACAGATTTAAGTTTTAAAAAATATCTTTACTAGGAACAGGCTTTATCTGTTTTCATTATCTCTTCACCTCAAAATATTCATTTTGCAGCACTTTTCTTTTTAAAGAAGTATAGTCATAATTGATGGGCTCCAACAGAACACAATCCAGAACTTTGTAAGATGAACATTTTTCAAATACTCTGGGGGAAATTTAGTAATTCAAAAAATCTTAATACTCAAACCATGATATAATTAACCATTCCTCGGTCCCTTCTTGGTTTGGGTTAGCAATTGTACCCTCTTCTCAAGGGGGAAGAAACAAAAGTTGAGTTTGACTCAGATAACGAAGCTCAAGCTGGCAGCAGTCCTCAGATCTCAAGGCTCTGTCTGAATCCAGACCTGCATTAACTCTCGCCAATAAACCTTTCAAGTTGCCACTGACTCAAATAAAACCTTCACGTCAGCCCATTTGTGCCACTGTTCCTTTATCTGGTGTACCCACTTGAAATATTACCTTCTCTTATAATGGATAGAGATAATGACCAAAAGCAGGCACATGTTTCTTCCTCTACCACTCCTTGGATTGAGAGACTCAAGCCATATTTTAAAAGCATCAATGGGAAAACTTTCTGTGAAGAAAAAATGACAAAGTTCTTCTACGCATTAGAGGTGGAATCTTAGGTGGAAGTTTCTTCTCATTATAATTGACAAGTTGAAGTTTGGGCAGAGGTAACACTAATTGCTTTCCTGAGTTCTATGACAAGCCAATTTAGGGGAAAATGAATTTTCTCTGGTTACTACATCAGTAGTTCCATTATTGTCTCAAGGAGAGTAACCTGGCAAACACAGTACTAATACCTGAAAATTATATAGCATTTACTGTGTGCCTAGTGTTGTATGTGTTTTAATTATTGTCCCTAGGATCACCCACACTATCTCAGGGTGCAAAAAAAAGCAGCCAATATTTGTCTCACTGCTACCCTTCAGGGAACAACAATAATCTGACCAGTCCTACCCTCCTAGCAAAACCACCAGCTAGAAAAAGCAAACGACACAGTTTCAATCTCCCCTTTAATCAGCCCTAGGGGATGTGGCAGCAAGAAGCCAGGACACTCTCAAAACCAAAATTGTGTCAGGAATGTAAGAGCGACATTTTCTTCTAGATAATAGAGAAATGAGAATCTTACTTCCCTTGCCTAAATGGAGGGAGTTCAACAAAATGCTACTTACCTCGAGTGCAGAACACTTTTTGTAACTGATAACTTTTTGCTGAGTGTTAGCAGAATCATTCACACTGAAAAAAACATCTGCTTCCCAAAAACTGCACTTATTTGTGCCATGGAAAATATGCAGAGAAATAACTGGGGCCAGTAGAAATACAGGCACAAAGCTTCGCAGATGGCGTCTGAGCAATTGCAGGCAGGAACAGAGCACTCTGCCATGAGGATATGGGCTCGGGATCAAGGACATGACCAGGAGGATACGGATCTGTGACATGCTTGGGCCAGTACAGGCCATGGAAGTAAAGACTCCAAATTAGGATGGGGCCTGGGCAGGGGATTATATGACCATGTGCTCCACCAACATTCCAGTGGGTGAGCAGGTAGACGCCACGCTGTTTGCTGGTGTGTGTTTGTTAATTTGGATTTGTCTTAACTTAAAAGCTGTATTTGGTTTCCTAGAAATCTAGTATGAGTCCAATTCATCTTTAATCAGGTTTCTGTTGATGTTATAAATTCACCAGCATGTGTTCCCTTCATGTCTTGTTAGGGAGAAGAATTCCCCAGCCCGTTGTGACCAAGCAAAAGTGTGGCCACTATCTTAAGAGGGTCACATGGGACAGAGCAGGCAACAACCATCAAAATTGTGGCCACTAGTTTGAGAGGGCCATATGTGACGGAGCAGGCAGCAACCGTTTTGAAAATCATGCTTTTCTTGAACCAGCACACCCTTTTTGTTTATATCCTGAGCACAGAGCATGAAAAGAGAGCAGGAGAGAGAGATTACTTGTACTAACCCCATAACCCTTCACTGAGAAAGGAGCAGAGATTGCTACACAAAATTAAATGCACAATGGCCTGACATAATTTTGAAACAAAATTTATAAACTAAATTTGACATAACACCCCACCTCAGTAGAATTATGGCTCAATGCTTTTTCATCCCACAACACGGTGTTGAATCTAGATATAAAGGGATAAAGGCAGAGTTCGTCTTTTGGATTGGCCAAAATTATTCCCAAATCGTCATCATAATGCTTCTCATAATTATTAAAGGCCATATCAGACATAAAGCTCCAGTGACCCAATTTCATTCAATATCTACCTCAGAATGCTAAGTATAGGTGAAGCACATTAGTGTTCCTGGATAAAATAGGATGAAATGTTAAGCTCTTTAGAGAATACAAAACAGTGGAGCCAGATTTTCATACTTATAACTCAATATGACTATTTCGATAGAATAAGAATCTGGCTTAAGTTGTATAATCATTTAAAAGGTCCCAAAGTCTCCTTCCTGGCTCTCTTCTCACCTCTCAAATGTCAAAAACACATTTCCTGACACAGCTGAGATGCGTGCCAGCTCCCTGTCAGTGAAAAGTAAGAACAAGAACTTTGACACAACGCCCATCAGCAACTCCCTGTGGAGCGCCACTGTTTGGAACCGGTTCCTCTCCCTGGTGATGAAACATCTTCTGGGGCTAGTGACTCTCCTCTCAGCTCTACATGATTTTCAAGCAATAATCTCTTTGTGGGACTTTTGGAGATTCCAAGTAAGTCACGCGGTGTGTCTCTACTCTTGGCCAAAGCTGGTTTGGAAATCATTCTTAAGATGATCAGGCACCAAAATATTCAAACTCGTTAACTGCCTAGCACTCCTGTCATTCTGTAGTGAATAGAGCCCTGCGAGAAAATGCATACCTGGGGGGAAATTTCAATGTGTAAATGTCAAGACTTAGTGGAAGTTTAGGAATAAAATGATAAATGATGGAAACTCAATTGGGACAAAAGTAATGTGAGAGATATGTATGGTCATACCATTTTTGTCATGTCTTTTTTTTTTTTCATTAAGCTTAACATTGATTTATGTACAATAATTAGCATATGGATATTCAATAACTGCTTGCTGTTAGTCTTTATAGTAGTGATCGGGATCTGAATATCTATAAAAAGGAGTGAAAACAGGAGCAGAGGAAAGATAAATATATATAAGATATATTATTTATATATAAGATATACATTTATATGTAAGATATATTTATATATAAGACATAAAATATTAATTTTAAATTACTTAGGGAAGAGTAGTAGTTATCTCTAAGAGATATGCTCTGGAAAAAATTACTGTGCCAGTGGAAATTCCATGGAGAAGAGAACTCCATGGAGAAGAGACAATGCCTCCTTGTTCTCTGCTCAAGTCTGAATAATTGAGAACACTATTGCCACACTAAAGACACTGAAAATATATTTGTTGCATGCATGAATAAATGAGTGTAATCACACATACTATAACATCCCTGTGGGATTCACAAGGCACATGAGCTAATCAAGGGCCCGGTGAAGCCCTGTTGTAAGAGAAACCTAGGATTTTTTTAACCTAGGATTTTTAAAACTTAATTGACACGGAACACTTTTTCTTTTGGGGGGGGAGGTAATTATTAATATGTTGAGGACTTTATATGCTAAGGAATAGAGTTAAAAACAAACAAACAGAAATTTAAGGAATATCCATGAAGTGCAGTAGACTGACTCAGAATATACAGTTTGTATCCTCAAAGAGCTCAGAGTCACAATATCTGTTTAGCTCATTCTGATAAAAGACCAGAATTATTATATTTATTCCCATAAATATTTAAAATATATTAAAATATATTTACACATTTTATATCTTATACTACTACTAGTAGCCCAGTGCATAGATTCATGCACATTGAAAGGAAATTAATTAGAAGAAATATTTTAATATCAATATTCGCCCTTTTTCTATAATAGAAGTGTCAACCAAATTCATGACCCACAATGACAGATCGAAACACATGCTTGTGATTGGCACCAGTGAGAGCTTTATATGTATGGTACATGTGCAAGTCAGCGTTTATTTTTAAATTGCCAGTGCTCATCATATGTATCAGCTGGTCGGTCAGTCAGACAGTCAGACAGATGTATGGCCAGTCATTTAGCCTTTTATATATATAGATAATGTTATATTAATGTTAATATATTAGAGTAATATTTTAATAACTATTTACTATTGCAATATATTATAAAATTAATATATATAATAACATAGTTTATATAATATTAACTATTACTGAGGACTAGAGGCTCCTGTAGCAAAACCAGAATTACAGAATTATAGTTAAAGTAACAGGAACAAATTTTTTTTTATAAGTCTTTATCATTCAAAGTATTACAGATGTTCCTTTTTTTCCTCATCAACCCCCCTAGCCTGCCCCCGCCCTCTCTCCCAACCTTCACCACCCCATTGTCTGTGTACAAGGATTATGCATGTATGTATACAAGTTCCTTGGTTTATCTCTTCCCACCCACCCACCCACCCCCACCTTCCTTCTGAGATTTGACAGTCTGTTCCATGCTTCTGTGTCTCTGGATCTATTTTGTTCATCACTTTATTTTGTTCATTAGATTCCACATATGAGGCAGATCATGTGATACTTGTCTTTCTCTGACTGCCTTATTTAGATTATAGAGTGTATTCTTTGTTTAGCATATAATTTTAATAGATTAACTGTGAAATGAAATAAAATTCTCACTTCTCTTCTAAATCTTCTGAGTTTTGCATTATATACAAAATTGCCTTGAAATCAGATAATTCCAATGAATTTTTCATCATGCAAGAGTCGTAGCATCTTATTTTTGAGTTTGTAAGCTTAGCCATCAGTTGGTATAAATCCCCACTCACAGGATGACAAAAGAAACATCTGGTTGATTATTATTGTTTCTTTACTCATTTTATACACAATATTATTCCAAAAAGTTATTCAAAAAAACTTACAAAAACACATCTTCTCTGACATGCATAGATGCTCAGGTGAAGCTGAGATTAAAAATGTGAGGCATTCTAACTGCTAAGGAGTCTTCTGATGCTCAGATAGAGATATAGCATGCCCCAATCATATGCAATCTCTAAAAGTGTTACTCCATCTTTTTTATTTATTTATTTTTTAATTCTCACCCAAGGACATGTTTACAGAGAGGGAGGGACAGACAGAGAAGCATTAATGTGAGAGAGAAACATCGATTGCCTGCCTTCTGTTTGTGCCCCCACCAGGGACCATGCCGGTAACCTTTTGGCGGACAGGATGATGCTCAACCAACTGAACCACTCTGGACAGGTGTTACTCCATCTTTTAAAACACACATATATCAGTATTGAAAAACCTAATGAAGCAGCATCTCTATAAAAAGGAGTCAGGACTTGGGTAGCCATAAGTACAAAGCAGAACTGTGGGCCGTGCAGGAGTAGTCATATGTATTAGTAACAACTGACAAATGCCAATTATGAAGTGCATAAAGCTTGCAACATGTGTCACGGGTATTACCTCATTGGTCTTCAAAAAGTTCCCCATGAAATATGGAAGAAGACTAATATTTGTTCAACTACTGATCGGCAATATTCTAGACAGGGTGTTTGAACCTTTATATCCATGATATCATGTAGTCCCCCAACAATTGTTGAGAGCTTAGAGAACAATGGTGACCATTTCCAAATCTCCTCCTCACCCTCCCAAAACAATATGATCATCAGGGGTAATAATGAATCCACACTAGACCCCTGGTTTCAGCATTGAACAGACCACTCTCCAAGTTCAATTTATGCATGAGTAGAAGAAAGAAAAACCACATTCCAACAACAGTTTCCACCACCTACCTACCCTGGCAACCTGTGGATTCAGAGAGCAACGGATGGGAAACTGAAAAGGCAGGGGACATACTTAGAGGAAACGAAGGCCAACATTCCCCAGGAAAAGAAAGTGAAGCAATAAATGTGAAAATGGTGTAAACAGGTCTGGACTTGGTACTTCACAGGCCTGGTCATGGTGAAGGAGGTTGGAAATGGGGGAGACCAGGAGTGATAACACTGTACATAGAAAACGTTTCAGAAGTTCTTTAGGTGCGGGATGAGGATATGGGAGGATGGAGAGCTCAGGCTTGTTTAACTGAATTAATTACGAAGTTTGGGTCATGAGGCCATCCAAAGGAGGATGCATTTTAAACTGTGACCTCAATCAGGAGACTGAGGACATTCTGGCCCCTGATTCTTTCGAATCACTGGAGAGGTAGATGACCAGAGAACACTGATGCTGTTTAGAAAGTTGACTCACGGTACTGAACAAGTGAGGGAAGTTCGTGCTAGAGCAATAAAGGACTCAGGATATTCTGCAGGGCTTATTGGGGGTGAGGGGGCACCTTCCATAGTAACAGTATTAACCAATGCTTAGAGACCTTAGAGCAATTGCCGTAGGAAAGACAAAAAATTGTCTACAAACACAAACAGGGTCACTGAAATAAAGGGAAAAAAGAGGCAGGCACACAAGAGCGTGAGATTAGCAACATTGGGAATGCACAGAAAAGGTCATAAAACCAGAACAAAACAATTCTCTTATCCAGATTCGCTCTTTCCTATATCCATTTTCACCAGCTCCTGAATCAAATGACTTGAGAGCTATAGTATTTCCTCTGTAAGTTGTTATGAAATAGTATTTAAGTTAACAGACTAGAAATATATATTATTTATACTCTAATTTGGTAATTCTCAATAATTATGCATATTACTTCATAAAAGTTCTAAATTAAAAAATACTTCCAAGACTCCCATTTGACCCTGTGATCCCACTCCTGGGAATATATCCCAAGAAACCAGAAACACCAATCAGGGAAAGGATATATGCATCCCTAAGTTCATAGCAGCACAATTCACCATAGCTAAGATTTGGAAACAGCCTAAGTGCCCATCAGCAGATGAATGGATTAGAAAACTGTGGTACATCTACACAATGGAATACTATGCTGCTGTAAAAAGGAAGGAGTTCTTACCATTTGCATCAGCATGGATGGAACTGGAGAGCATTATGCTAAGTGAAATAAGCCAGTCAATAAAATAAAAATACCACATGACTTCACTTATTTATGGATAATAAAGACCATTACAAAATGATAAATAAACAAATACAGAGACAGAGCAGCTTTGAACAGACTATCATCCTACAGCTGGAAGGCTGGGGAGGGTTGGGGGGGAATTAAGAGATCAACTGAAAGACTTGCATGCATGCATATGAGCATAATCAATGGACACAAGAATCTGGGGGTTAGGGTGGGGGGGGGAGGGCAAGGGGAAAAATGGGGATCTATCTATCATTTGTTGTAATACTTATCTATCATTTGTTGTAATACTTTAAGCAATAAAAAAAAAATACTTCCAAGTATTTATAGTCAGTCTAGAGGACCAGTGCACGATACTCTTGCACAGAGGCGGTGGGGGGGAGAGGGACCCTCAGCCTGGCCTGCACCCCTCTCACAATCTGGGACCACTGGCTCCTAACCACTCACCTGCCTGTCTGCCTGACTACCTCCAACTGCTCACCTGCCTGCCTGATCACCCCTAACTGCTGGCCTGCCTGCCTGATTGCTCCTAACCACTCATCTTCCTGCCTGATCACCCCTACCACTCACCTGCCTGCCTGATTGCCCCTAACCACCTCTGCCTGCCTGCCTGATTGCCCCTAACCACCTCTGCTGCCTGCCTGATTGCTCCTAACCACTCACCTTCCTGCCTGATCACCCCTACCACTCACCTGCCTCCTGGTCGCCCCTAACCACCTCTGCCTTGGACCCTGCTTGGTGTCCGGAAGGTCATTCAACTGTCCAGTCTAATTAGCATATTACTCTTTTATTATTATAGATGTCTTGGGCCTGTGTGAATTCTACCTAATTGCTATAATTACATTTGAAGGCCTAAGGTCAGTAAAAAGGGTTAAGTTACACCCTTTAGAAAATATACCTTAGCCACATTTATTTGTTTCCATGTGTTACATATGATATCTTGACTTGCTAAGAATTTTAACTGAAATGGAGAGTAGATCGTTTTACAGAAAACAGGTAATGATGCACCAATTCATTTCCATGTATTTGTTATGTATCCAGTTGCAGACACCTATGATAAGTTCATAAGATGAAGACATTCCTTTGTTTTCATCCTGTAAAGTTCTATGCAAGGGAATGAACAAAGGGTCTATTTCCAGGAGACTGTTTTTGCCATTGAAAAATGTCTTCTTCAGGCATTTGCCGAATGATGCATTAGCAGGAGCTACAAGGATCACATTGTTTCACACCAAATAGCCTCTGCACTTGGATTCATATATCACACATGTTCTGTTTCTTACATTTCTGTTTTCACACCCACTACCTAAGTGCAAAGGGATTTGAAGACAAGTACCACAGTTTTCTAACTTTCCGCTGCTTTGGTTGTATTGATGGAGGAAGTTATGGAACATGTAGAAAATAGAATCAAGATTAAGGAGATCATATTTCTGTTTTATGCACTGTGATACAGTGAAGCTCACTGAGTAACAATTACACAAAACATCCATTTTAGATAATTTACCTTCACTGAAAATCCCTTATATTGGCAAATACAATTTTTGAAAAGATTATTTGCTATTGGGAGGAGAGATGCAGAGGTATAACTTCATTGAATGTGAAGGAGGCTACCAATAGTGATAAATACCTGATATATGAAAGAAACTGACATATAATTCTCTTTATATTTTGAGAAATTCAAAAAAAGGAAGTGAGTTTCAATGACTCCAGGAAAGTTTGTTTCTTATAGAAACTGAGGTATAATAATGAGGATGGTTACATATTTTTCTTACTAGTACTGAAAAATACATGTACATTCCACAGATGAGTCCTGAAATTATCAGTAGTCATACTGCCTGATGAATCCAGATTCTAAAATATGAATGAAATAGCTAACCTTAGGGAGTTCTACCTGATGCTATTAATTCACATTTTATAAATTAATTTAAGTAAGTCCCTGATCTACCAAATGAATAGTTTACAGATATTCAACTCCATGACTCAGGTTATATATTGAAATATCAAAATTAATTTTACAATGGGAGGGACCCTAGTGAGCCTACATCTAAACACTTTCAATCTATAGAGGATGGAAGTAAGACTAGAACATTTTACAGGCTTTTTCCAATACCACATAGTAGAAACATTCAATGCTATATAACCCTGGAATCCAAGTCAGCGGTTTTGCAGCTACATCTCATTTGCCACTTGATCTGAAACTGTACAAATTTATTATATGGACACACAGACATTCCTCAAATCTACCTTTGAGACAACCCTCCTAACCTCCAGAGTGCCTGGAAAGAGATCTGGTAACTCTTCTCAAAGTTTTTGCATAATTTCTTAATGATCACCATGGAGAACACAGAGTTAAATAACAAAAGCAACACTATCTTAATGTTAACAAAATGAGAACAAAGAAAGTAAAATAGAAAGGGGTGATTTAGCCTCAAATTAAATCAAGTTTATGAAGGAAGAAATTATTATTATTGAACAGAGACCACACCATGACTAAAACACAGGAAGCACTTAATAAATATTTTAAATAAACAGAGGGATACAGTGTGAAGTATGCATAAAGGATAAATGTGGATTCCTGTCCACCTCCTTTATCCCTCTATTTTAATTCACAATTCCTCCTCAGCAATAGTTCACCACCCACTGAACATCTACCTACCATATTACTCTGCTCTAAAGATTCTGCTTTTGCCCTAACTGGTTTACCTCAGTGGATAGAGCGTTGGCCTGCAGACTCAGGGTCCCAGGTTCGATTCCGGTCAAGGGCATGTACCTTCGTTGTGGACACATCCCCAAGTGGGAGGTGTGCAAGAAGCAGCTGACTGATGTTTCTCTCTCATCGAGGTTTCTAACTCTCTATCCCTCTCCCTTCCTCTCTGTAAAAAATCAGTTATATATATATTCTACTTTTATTTCTCCTCCTTAACAGAAATACAGAACAAACCATTGCACTATTATCTTTATCTAATTACATTCTACTTTTAAGCATTATCAGAAGACTACAAAAACTATTAGAAGCACTGTCTAGTAGACTTTAACACAGTTAGGCTGTCCAATTAAAAAATGCCTTGAAAAAATATTTACAACAATGTAAAAAAATCCATATATTTTTATTACACACATATGTACACTCAACAACAAACACACACAAATTTTGCCAAGCAAAGTAGATGAAAAAGGAAATAGTTTAATATTTAGCACATAATTCAACAACATATCTAAACATATATTAACTTAAAACAAAAACAAAAATTCTAATTTTTCCAAGGAAAGGCTTAATTGAAATATAAATTTGGCCCTGGCATGTGTGGCTTAGTTGGTTGGGCATAGTCCCATGCACCAAAAGGTTGGCAGTGTGATTCTCATCACAGCGCATGCCTGGGTTACAAACTGGATCCCCAGTAGTGAGTGTGCAGGAGGCAGCCCATTGATGTCTCTCTTTCTCCCTCTCCCTCTCCCTCTCAAAATAAATTTTAAAATCTTTAGAAAAAAAAAAATATATATATATATATATATTTGGTCTTCAAAAAATCATTGGCAGTAAACATCAGTAATTTTCATGTGTAAAACACATTGCCTTTACAGAAATATAAATTCTCCATAGAAACTTTTCAATTTGTCAAAAAGTCAAAACTCCAATGTTACGATTCATGAAATCATTTTCTAGATGTCTAAGGTATGCTCTTCAACAAACCACTGACCACTGAGCCACTTGGAAAAGAAAGAAGACAACATCTCTTAAAAAATAAAAGATCCAACTGCAAAGAGAGACCAATAGAGAACGCTAAAAGAGGGGGAAAGACTATTGGCATAAGATAATGTGCCAATATTATCTAAGATGATCTGACTTAAATGATCTATATCGATGCCATCTTTCTTAGGTTCCTTGTATTGTTAAAACAAAATTGGGAAATTGAATTTTAATGTTGTTCAGACAAGCAGAGCACCATACAATGTTCTTTGGCACCTCCCACCAACCAAGTCAGGGTCCAGAACAACACCTGCAGTTAACAACACAAGAGATGAACATGGACATCAGCAACTACAAAGAAAGAGTCTTCAATGTTAGGAGATCTTGGGTTACACAAGTCTTCAGAGGGAATTAATACACCAATATCTATATTTTCTCTTGTGAATAGTGACTGGGAAGTCTGAGTATACTGGAAATCACCTAGTCTCTTTAGATTTACTTATTTTAATTAAAGAGAGTTTTATTAGTTTCTGAGTCATTTAAATTAATTCATATATATCTCTCCATATTTATGTTTAACAGAAAAGACACATAGGTTCAAATAAATTTTACCTCTGTCACTTAAAAAGCCTAAAACCATGTGGCTAAAGCCATAAATTTACTTTATATAGTGCTCTATTTAAAATTAGTATTTGATAAAGAATCACAGAGACATATCTAATCTAAGAGGTACTTCTTTGTTGTGGTCTTTCCACTTTTTACATGTCACTATCATTTTCCTTGGGCATAAATTACTTTTATTTTTTTAAAAATGGTCCAGTTCTCATTGGAAAAAAAGTAGACTCACCGGAAACAATCTAGAAATCCCGTGGCTGTGAGTCACTGGGTCCACGTGAGTTGCAATGAATGAACATACCAGCAGAATAACTGACAAACAGGCCATACCAAGGTCCTTTATCAAAGGCCTCTTACATGATCTTTAAAAGGTATGTCCCCAAACCATCCCACATGTAATACAGATACAGCAACCTTGTACATAATAGACAGTGAATCTTGTTCAATCCTACCTTTGAATCAAATACAAAAAAAAACAATAAATATTTGCATTTGGCACACATGTTCTTGTCAATGAATATGCAGTTCTGAGAAATATGCTCTGAATGGAATTCAGATAACTGATGACATATGCCTATGGGGAAACCTGTGTAAGTTCAGAGAACTTACAGCAGTGCCTCCAAAACCACCTTCATATAATCATTGGAATTAATATTGTTTTGTTTTACAACACACATGAGCTTTTTAAAAAATCAGACAGAGGAAGATACAATTTTCATACACAACCTGTATTCTAATGCCCCTCAATTGTGTATGAGAGCCAATCTTAAAGAGAAAGAACTGATAAACTAAGAACTGGTAGAATGAAGAAAACACAAGGCCTTCATTCTTCCTTTCTAGATATCCAGGATCTCATATTGTTCCGTATCCTCTACAGCTTTTTTTAATGTTCAAAGAAAGGATTATGTATCTTTCCATGTATTCTATGTATCCAGACACAGAATTATGATGTTACTATGTGATTGAATTAGGCTTCCCTTGACTTGAAGATTTCTGGGATAAATTATATAATACTAAAATTCATACTGGCTTTTGACTTTTTCTACTGCATTTTAATAGTAGGAAAGTCAAGTTTCTGTTTCTTTTTTATGTGGTTAGGAGTGAGCTATAGCTACACAGACTGCACATACCCTCTTAGCAGCAAATGGACACCCTTGAGGTACCAGCCACACCTTTCAAAGAAAGAGTGCTTTCTAAATCCAAGATTTCCAAAATCTTGTTTAAAATACATAATCCCAAGTAGGACTTGTCTATCCTATTCTCTATCACTTGCTTGGTCTCTAGTAAGTATTAGTGTGTGACCTCAACAGGAGAAAAAATAATATATTTTAGGATATCTCCTAGGGTATTTATTTATTTCCTTTTGATTGAACTTATTGGGGTGACACTGGTAATGAAATTAAACATTTTAGGTGCACAATTCTACAACACATCATCTGTATACTGTATTGTGTGTTCACCACCCCAAGTCAAGTCTCCATCCATCACTATGTATCCCTACTATACCCTCTTTCATCTAACCTCAGGTTAGATGAAGGAAGGTATCATCACACTATTATCCCGGTTGAAGTTGAAAATAAAATAATCAGCTGGAACAGTTAGGAACGGTATAAAATGCAGCTTGAACTAATAAAAGTTTGGTGTAATTAGTTATGCCAAATTGAAATATATCTACAAAGTGAACTCTGGTTTCCTGAGACTAGGGTTTAGATTCACTGAATGCTTACGGAGATCTCACACTTTAATCACTTCAAATCATGTTCTTGCGGCTTAAGGGCTCTGATGCTCTTATGCATTTGCACAAAGCATTGAGGTTAGGATTGGGAGGCGCATATTTAAATGTTAAATCAAATTTTAAATTGTGAAAAGTAATTTTTCTGTAACTATGCTCTGTAATTTCTGTATTTTGTTGTTGTTGATCTCTCTACATCATAGAAACTTCCATGCAGTTTGTTTGTTACAATTAAGGCATAAAAGCAAATCTGATCATCAGCCCTAACCAGTTTGCTCAGTAGATAAAGCATTGGCCTGCGGACTCAAGCGTCCCAGGTTCTATTCCGGTCAAGGGCATGTACGTTGGTTGTGGGCACATCTCTAGTAGGGGATGTGCAGGAGGCAGCTGATTGATGTTTCTCTCTCATCAGTGTTTCTAACTCTCTATTCCTCTCTCCCTCTCTGTAAGGAATCAATAAAATATATATATTTTTAAAAATCTGATCATCAGACCAGCAGTATAATCTGAGGTCACCAAGCTCTTACATTTATCCTAAGAGTGACTGAACTCACTTTTAAGAACATCGCAACCTGTAATACACAACCTGTAATACGCAACCTGTAATACCTTTCTGGTGGCAAGTGTTTGTGGTGGAAAGTCCTTCGTGGAAGGTCATTTCCCGTAACAATCATATTTTGGTTTAGTCAGAGAACCAACATTTGTTTCACAGATCTTTTCCTTTACTGGCTCAACTTCAAGCTGGATGTGGTTTTTTCAGAGAGTGCTTCATTTCCTAGGACAGTCCAGTGGCTACATACAGGATTTTTCCTGCACACAGAATGGCATGTGGTGTGATTCTCCCATGCCACGTCATGGCGCTACACAAGCAACCAACACTCGTTGCTGCCCCTGGAAAATCACACTGACTGGAAGTGCAGCCTCTGTGACTGTGCAAGACTAGGTTTCTCTTAAGGATTCCTGCCTCAATATTCATTCATGAGCCCTGAATCCCAGCTTCACTGCAATGGGATGGCTATAAGGGGGCGGAGTCTCCAAACGAATGCCACCCTGAGCCTCCACACAAACATTTCCCTGGTGATCAGAGCTTGGTGTCCACCCTGGGATAAAGTCTCATTATCTCGAATATTCCACAACCATTCGCTGAAAGGTGGATAAATCGAGAAGATGGCATCTCTTTTCCTTCGTCCTTTGCCAGTCTTTCCAAAATTGTCATGCTATATTACATAATACTTCCTTAGCCAGATTCCAGGAATTCTATGGGCTGCAATTTAATCCTTGGAAAACCAAAGGATATTAAATGATCTAAACTGTCTTAGCCAGAAATCTCTGATTTGTCTGCCCTTTGAAGTTTGTATCTGAAACTTTTTGATGTCTTAATATTGTTTTAGAAATTAGGGGGGAGAGTTGACTTTGTAAATCATTTTAGGATTGCAAAAATGACATTATGATGATGAATGGCACAAGGCTTTTAAAAAAAAAGTTTCTCTGAATATTAAATTAATCACAAACCGAGGCTGTCTAACATTAGCTCTTGATAACGGAGAGGTCTTGTGGCATTCCAGATGCTCTCAGAAACAGAAATATTCTGTCTTTATTGTGAGCACCTTTCCACATCTGCAATTCTGCTGTACAATAAAGTCTTGTTCTTTTGTTGCAGGATTGCCCTGGTTCATTTTTTTATTATTAATTTAAACCATGTGGGTTAAGGGTAATCCAGTAAGCCAAAGGATTTCAGATCAGAGCTCTCATACAATCACACGTAACATCAAACATCTGGATATTTAGATGGATAAGGATAGGGCAGAAATTAACAAGACCTAAAGCACTGTCTGAATGTATAGATTTTAATTGCATATAATTTTATTCACTTTGAATATAATGTTTCTTAGCATACCTTGTTTACAAAATGGCCAGGTTATAATCCAAGTAAAAACTCACAACCCAACTGCACCCAGTTGCATACACATGCATATGAACCAAACAGCATTAGTTAAAAAGACCTTAAAGTTCCAATTATAAATTGCTTGAGCAACTTAGTATCACTTTTATTATATCTAATAGCAAGTTTAACAATTCTCTTAAAGGGAACTTGATCTATAAGTTTTCTTGAAACACCACATCATGTAGTTACTTATTTAACATAAAACCTATCACAGAAACATTTGCCTCTAAGGCATATTACCCAATCATACACAACAATTAATAGTTGTCTTCATCTGTGTTTTGCCAACCCCTGCACATTCCTAATTGTCCTTCAATGAAGATTTGGGGGGAAAAGAAGTCATCGTGCTGTATAATAGGAAAACAATATGTCGGCTTGCTTCAAATGTCTACATTTTTCCAAGGTACCTGAACCTTGCAGGCAATAAATAAGAGAAATGTTTAAATATTCTGCTAAAAAAAATTTCTCCCTTGAGTTTTAGAAATCTGTTTAAAGCAGAAAGGTACACAGAAACTTGAAGAAGCAAAACTAATCATTTTTGCTAAATATGCTAGTTTAATTGTGTTTAGAATTAAAGCGATATTGAGAATAGTAAAACACACACACACACACACACACACACACACACACAAAACAACAACAAAAAATCCTATTCAACATCAAAAAGGAAGGCATAATAAGGCCATCCCAAAAAAAAGTCAAAGTTGACCTCACAAATCCTCTAAAGTTTCTTCTGCAGTCCAAATCCATTTATTTCCAATGCATGATGCAAATACCAAAGCAGCTATTCTTGAAGGTTTGCTTGAATGGATGGTATTTGCATTCTGTAACCCAGATGCTGTGCATTTTACTGCAGATGCCAGGTGCGGACATTCAAAAGTAGATACCTCAAGATCAAAGGAGCAAAGGTTGATCCTGTTGAAATATTCAGCCACAAGTCCTTCATGTGACTGGAGACTTTTTGTTTCATGAGGTGTTTACATCCTTTGTTGTTAAGCTATTTATTGCCTTTGAAAACAGTTCACCTTCCTCTTTGGAATACTATAGAGTGTGATACGGTTTTAATGTGTGTTGAGGGAACATCCGTATTTGCAATGGAAATCAACACCACTATTACTGCACAAATAAATTCAATGGCTTTGGGCTTAAAAATAAAAACAGGTCAGTGTTTTATTTAAGGCAGAGGTAGCCCAGACCCATAAATAATACATGATATAGACTAGACAGATATTGAAACACAAACTCTAAAGTAAGTGGGAAAAAGAAAAAAATTTATAAAACTCAACTAGCTCAAAAAGCTGGCGGGACAAGGGAGAGCTGAGAGCACAGCGCATGCTGGTCATTCCCACAGCAGCGTGCTCTTCCCCTGCACAGGCCTCAGAGGAGCTGACTCTCTGACTTTAGCATCTCTGTTCATTAGTTCAACAAATATTTACTGAGCACCTTCTATCAGCCAACAATGTAAACACCAGTGAAAAGGAAGTCCCTTCCTTCAAGGAACTACACTCTATTGGAAGAAGCAGACAAATACACTACATTTTTTTTCTGTATATGAGTAGATGTTAGATCAGCAAAATTCAGATGAGCTGCAGAAACATTAAGGAAGGAGACAGCTAACTGTTTGGGTATGCTGAGTGGACTCCCCAGGCATTAGTCAGCAAATGGGAAAGGGGAGCTGTGACTTCCCAGAGATGAGAAAGAATGGCGCATTTATACAGAGCAAGGCAAAAGTAGGTTTATAGCTCTTCACAAAGAAAACAATACAATGATTAATAAATAATACTAATACTCACATAAACTCCGTGTTTCACATACTCACAATTATAAGCCTACTCTTCCCCCAAGCAGAACATGAGAACTCCAAGGCAAGCAATGGGGAGGGTTAATATACAGAGATAAAGAATTATTTTCAGATCATGAAGAATTTTATATCTCTTCTCATCTCCACTACTCCAGGGTGGGAATGTCACCTCAGCTCAACCTGCACTGCCTACCACTCACTTCAGCCTTAGATAAGGACTCCCTGGTCCACACTGCAAGGAGCACATTCTTCTAAAATGCAGACAATCTATTTAAGATAAAAGAAAGGTACAGGGTACGTTTTGCACTGGTGTCCAAATATTTACTGCTTACTCAAGAAAACACTTAAAATATTTAGGGCAATTGCAAATAGCAATGGGGAAGGACTGGAATTCCACTAGACTCTACTTGAAAATGGAGAAACTGCTTGTATAATAACCGTTTATTTCTATGGTTATTATTTATATAATGATGATAATAGTATTAATAACATTAATAAACTTTACTGGGCATATAATATCTGCCAGACACTCCCCTGAGTTTTTCCTGAATTCTCCCATTGTTCTTAATAAGAACAGTGTAAACCAGTTACAGTCATTATCTTCATTTTTAAGATTAAGACACCAAGGATCAGTGCTCTCGGTGGATCGCATGTCTAATAAGTTCAGTTCCAGGACTCAAAGATAAGACATTTGAAAATGTACAAGTAAGCAATGGTACATTTTCACATATTCTAATACCATGCACACAGTCCCAAATAGGGAAATGAATAAAGATTCATCTCATAAAATGAAAACTTCCCAAATCCATACAGTATCACAGAGAAATATGAATGCTCCCTGGGGCTGATGAAAGAATTCCTGAGAAATATACTTTAACATAAGAAGTGAATCATTTGCAGGGTCAGCAAACTTATCTGCCATTGCAAACATGGTTTTCTCCTTTCCTTCTGGTCTTCTGTACTCCTCAGATGGCAGCAACAGTAAGTTTCAAATTCAGACCAATCCTTAAGCATCCAGAAACTACTCACCGTCTCCTGCTTTTTGTCCTGATTACCACAGATAGAAATAAACTTCTTCGGTTAAAAGAGAGCACATGCGGCCCCACTGAAAGATTTTGTTTTAACACAGTTCGCATAGCCTCCCATATACCCGAACAACAACTTGGAGATCATGTGTTCCTGTAGTCTAATGCTGGGTGTTAATGACCCCAAAATGAATGGCTTAGGACAATCATTTATTTTACAGTATCTTGTGGGTTGACTGAGCTCAGTGAAAGCGGTTCACGTTTGGGGTTTTTAATTGGATTACAGTCAGAAAGTGGCTGGGTCTAGGGTATGTAAAGGCTTCTTCACTCACATCTCTGAGGCTTGTGCGGACAGGGGTGGAGCAGCTAACAGCTAAACACACCTTCATCTGGCTCTTCATGTGGCTAGCCTGGGCTTCCTCATAGCCTGGTTCTCTTAGCATAATCAGTCTTCCTACTGGCTGTCCTCAGAATGAGCATGCCAAGAGGCTGTCATTGGAAGCTGACTTTTTCTTTAAAGCGAGGCTTGGAAACAGATACAAGGTCACACTGTCATATTCTACTGATCAAAGAAGTCACAGAGCTCACGTAGATCCCAGAGGTGGGGAAGAAGCCAGGCCTCCCATTGGAAAAAGGTCAAACCACCTGTGACTGCCTTTACCATATCGCCCCAAGCACTTGGCTGGAAATAAGGCCTTGAATTTTATTTTGAAAAAACTGTTTTCACTCACCGAATTTCTAAAAGAGAAGTAAAAAGTAGTGAAATTGAATATGCTTAATCCATGTTCACAGGAAGGAAGTAATTTATATTCTATTAGAGTTTTAAGTTTTAATGAGCTTATAACTAGTATGTAATGTGGACTATCAGCCCAAGTGCTTATTTATATTAGCCACTAGTCTGAAAATTTGATGGATGGTGTTATTTATGGATCATAACTTCAACTCAACCCGGATACATTGGCAAAGATGCCAACACTTAAGATTATAGGGAAGAAAATGGCAATTGTTTCACAGTACTTAGCAATATTTTTTTAGAGTTAGCAGTTATGATAGACTGCATAGCAAATAGTGTGTTCTTTCAAATGATTTTATAATGATAGCAACGATTTTCATACAATTCCACGGGAGAATTTTTCTTTCCAGAAGTATTTTTTAATGGCTATTTAAACAATACCTGATATTCACACAGAATTTAGACCATAGTGGCTTGATCCACTTCATTAATAAGTCTGTGGAAAGTTCAGTGGCCCCTTAATTTGGGATTAAAAGGTTTCTTCCTATGGCCTTTAATTTAAATTCCCAGGGAGTAACCTAGGATATGAGTCTTTAAAGTAGTCTTCAAAATAGCTTATATAAATGTAGGCTATTTCAAATGCACTGTTCTTTGCTGAATAAAATGTAGGCTACAGTCCACATGGGAAGATGTTCAAGGATTGTTTGTGATAATAAGAAATAGGAGATCTCTGAGTCTACCTTTGGGAAAGTAGATAAACTGTATATGCATACTGTAAACTACTGTGTGGTAGCAGGGAACATATTGAATAGATATCAAAAGAGTAA
>PVJC01008736.1:0-47724 GCA_004026665.1 Murina feae | reverse complement strand
ATTTTTTTTATTGATTTCAGAGAGGAAGGGAGAGGGAGAGAAAGTTAGAAACATCAATGATGAGAGAGAATCATTGATTGCCTGCCTCCTGCCCTCCCCACACTGAGGATCGAGCCTGCAACCTGAGCATGTGCCCTAAGCAGGAATCGAACCATGACCTCCTGGTTCATAGGTAGACACTCAACCACTGAGGCTCGCTGGCTGGGCCAATATTCATTCTTTAGGATCCTTTGCGGCCAGTAGGCTTGTGGGATCATGAGCCCAGTGTTGCCAGAGCTTCCAAGGTTTAGAAGCTTGAGTTCTGCATTTTATACGCACTCACCAGATTTCTCAGTGCTGGCAACCCACCAATGAAAATATTTAGCCTTGCCTGGGCCAACCACAGTACACCTGTGGCCTAAATTCCATCTCTGTGCTGCTTGTTGGCAACTTCTGCTTTAGGTGAACAACAGAGCCCTTTAAACTCCTGGAGGGCACGGGAGCCGTATTTCAGTTCTTCTGTATGGCTCAGAGCCGGCAGGGGAAGTCACAAGGAAGGAAGTCTGGGCTCAACTTGAAGAAGAACTCCATCCGCAGAACCTTCACAAACAGAAGGGTTGCTCGGGAGGTAGGAAGTTCCCTGTCACTGGAGGTGTTGGAGCAGATGCTGGAGAACTGCTTGGCAACAATGTCTAAGGTCTCTCAATCCCAGAAGTCTCTGAGGCGGGAGGAGAATTACCATGCTGACTACTGCTGCTGAGATGACTTGCTGAAAGGAGACGCTGCAGGAGGTGAGAGAAATTGTTGGGGAGCTAGAAGCCCACAAGTTTCTGCGTCCCCCCAGTCCCCCAAAGAAAAAGCAATGGGAATGGCATATGCCCTCACTGAGATGACCTCTATCAAGTTTAGCCCGTAGGGACAGCAAAGACTTCCTTCCTAAATATTCACAAGCATGATTTGATTTCTCCTTACTCCTGGCGTAAGAGTACACAACAGATGTGACCTTCCTTATGAAAGGTGACTCAAGCTATTCAATTTACTTACTTATACCCACTTTAAGGGCTTGCTTCATGGGCGTGTGACCTGTGCAGGTGCATGGGGACCTGCACTCAGAAGGTCCCCATGTTTGGTTTAATGCTCTTTTGTCATCTACAAATTACTCATCATTTTTGTGCAAGGAATTCCACATTTTATTTTGCACTGGGCCCTGCGAATTCAGTAGCTGATCCTCAGACTGTATTACTCAAACTATATTCAATGTGTAGACATTAAGGACACACCCAACATGCTCATCGTCTAGCTGGGCCATGGAGGTGGGTGAAGCTTGAGAGAGAAGCAACTACTTAGATAACTGCTATGTAGGACATTAGGTGTTGGCCAACGGGACTTCTAACCTACACAGAGAAGTTGGGGACAGAGAAGGCTATTCCTGGGAATCAAAGTCTGAACTTCAATTGTTTTTTGAAATTTATTCTTCCATTGTAAAAGAACTATGGGAAGGTACATAGCTGCTTAACTGGGGGCTACATTTCCCAGCAACCTCAGCATTTAGTTGTGATCATGTGACTAAGTTATCAGCAATAGAATGAGTGGAAAAGATGTGGTCCAATTTGAGTCTGGACTTTAAAATATCCCAGTATCACTATCATTACTGTTGACCCAGCATCCATCATGCAGATGACTGAAGGCCTGGAGGCTGCAGAGCAATGATGGGAAGGAGCTTGGGTTTCTGATTAACCACTAGAACAGAATTTCCCAGTCGTCTAGACTGTTAATCTCAGAATTGTTACATGAGCAAAAAGTGCTGAATTCTGGGGTGCCTTTGTTAGCCTACTCTGCCCAATACAATGAGTAAACAGAAGTTAGCCCACGACAAAAGGAAGAGAAAACAGACTCCAAAGCACTCAGTAAGAGAGAAGATGACACATTCAGGGAACTGGGAGTAGTTCAAGATGCCTTGAAGTGATGGATGTGGGAGGGAGGGTGGTGTCTCCAGTCAGCTCAGGTTGCTATAACAAAACACCTTAGATCAGGTGGCTTAAACAATAGGCACTTATGTGTCACAGTTCTGGAGGATGGAAAGTCTAGGATCAAGGCTCCTGGTGAGAGCTCTCTTATCGGCTTCCAGATGCCACTTTCTCAATGTGTCTTTCCATAACAGAGAGAGGAAGCTCTGATCTCTCTTCCTCTTCTTAGAGGAGCACTAATCTCATCATGGGACTCCTGACCTCATTTAACCCTACTCACCTTCCAAAGACCCCACCTCCAAAAATAACGTCCACATATAAATTTGGGGGGGGGTAGGGTGGATGTGAACATTCAATCTGTAACAGGTGGAAAAAAGGAAGACTGGGCCACTTCTTGGGACTTGTGTGAAGGCAAGGAGCTTGAATGTCATCTTATGTGCTCTGGGGGACCAAGTTGGGGAGCGACATAATCAGATTAGCTTTTTGCTTTGTCAGTTTGAGTTGTAACCTGCAGTTTTTTAAATTTATGAAAGTGTTTCAGAAATACCATGAGCACTCGGGTACCTACCACCTCGCTTACTAAATACATTACAAAGTCCCTGGTAATTAGTGTTTTTATTTTTATTTTTTAATTATTTTTAAAGGCCACCTGATAGGGCAAGAATGGAGACAGGACATGTATTATTGAACATTACTGTATTAGTGTATCCTTGGCAGTGTGCCAGGTACTGCAGTGTACACGTGGAAGAAACAGCCACAACTGGGTGGCGGGGGGAAAACCTAAAACTTGTGCATTTCCAGAAAGAGGTGACTCCCTCCTGAGACCACTGCGTTTCTGGAGCACAGACACAAGGCGTAAGAAAACGTTTGCATGGCATCTCCAGCGATTGCCTACTTCCGATTCATGTGCAGCTAAATGGCACAGTCAATAGAGATCTCAGATGTGTCCCCAGAAGGTTTTAAGGTTGTGAGAAGGACTTTGAAAAATTTGAAGGTACAGGTGGTGTTCCATATTTTCATCTGGGTAATGGCTGTGACCTTGGAAGAGAAAGGAGAGGATATGAGGAGTGAACAGCTGGTGATGTGGATGGTGTTGGAGAGGATTTCATTTCCTCGGCAAGAGTTCAAGATACTGGGCCATGAGGTTACTGGCAAAGGAGAGAGCCTGCCAAAGCGACAGGGAAGAATGTGTTTGGCAGGAGATGCCCCAAATAACATCAAAGGGCATTAGAAAGATTGCAATGGGATGCAGAGTGGATGGCTGCTGTTTTATTTTATTTTATTTTTTTCTGCTCGGCATCCATTTGCTATCTGCTTTTAACAGACGGTTATCTTTGAAGGGAAATTATCCGTCTTCTGCTCACTGTCTATGTGACTAAAAAGGGTGGATGCCATCCTCTGGCTTCAGAAAGTCTATCAAAATCTCAATGACTGGTTCAGAGGTGGCCACATGACCCAATCTGGACCAATGAGAGCTGCGTCTAGGACTGGGCCCAAGTGACTTGGGAAATAAAGTGTATTTCCTTGCTCTACTAGAAAGGCTAAGTGGTAGATTATGAGCTTGGAGCTGCTGAATGCCACCCTGGGAATGAACCGGACACAGCAGAAAGCTGAGCCTAGCGAGAAAGATTTGTGAAAACATCAGAACACCTGGATTTAGCCACGTCTAAAAGCTAACCCTACCCCTTGGACTTTTCACTTATGCAAACCGGCATCCTCCTCCCTCGCCCCTTCCTCACTTGCTATCTCTCTGGTTTAGTGTCATTTCAGTTGGTTACTCCACTGATAGTGGAGGAGAAAGTGGAAAGAAGCTTTTGTGATGGAGGCAGAGACAGGATAATAGAGACAGTGCCTTTATCCTCCAGCTCGAATACAGACACCCGGACCGTACAGACGTGGCCCTACATGTCACCTCCCAACGCAAAGGGGGTAAGAACAGAAGAGGTGAGATTTTCATGTTACTGAAGGAAGAAAACTACAATGCCATAAGCATCACGGTCACTTGGAGGAGGTTCATAACGAGAAAGTGACCATGGAAGGATAACGTTGTTTAAAGACGCAAATTTAAAGAAAGGGGAAATTGTGGGGCAGCATCAGCCAAGAAGGTCTGTCCATCAGGGGACAGTGGAGAGCTTTTGTTCCTGAATAATGAGGAGAATCATAGCAATGAGGCTCCCCCTCACCCCTTGCCCGCCAGGCCAGAGGAAGTGTCCGAGGAGGCTTTCCTGATACAGATCACAAAGGCCACGAGACTGGGTTTTCAAGGGGAATTCCACGCATCCAGACATCAGCTGAAATGCTCTTTTGCTAAAGTCTAGATCATCTGATAAACTATTAACTTACTTTGCTAACAGTTTCTCAGAACACCAAAGTAGCAATGGAAGAAGCTGTTAATTTATTTAAAAAAATAAGTTTCCTCCATGAATGTAAAAGAAGGACATCACCTTTGTGGAAAACTGGATAATATGAAGGTGCAACAGCAACCACTTATACATCTATTGCCCAGATATAAATTGGGACTTGTGTTGTATGCCAAGATGCTGGCTAAACCATTTGAGCTCCGAGCAATTTGAAGGGGTACATTCCAGTATGATCCTCTTTTGGTAGATGAGGAGACTGAGGTTTAGCAAAGCAAAATAATAATAATAATAATAATAATAATAATAATAATAATAATAATAAATCCCTGAGCCAGGTCAGTGTTATATCTAGAATTTGAGCTCAGCCACCTAAATCCTAAACACTACACATTACATATTTTCTTCCAGTCCTATAAATTCCTCACTTTATTATATCTTTATAATTTTGTAGCTTGCCTTCCTCTTCTACTTGATATTATAATCTGAGCATTTTCCCATTTTGTTAAAAACTCAATTGTTGATTTAAAATGTGTACACATGTACAGTAGAGACACATTGAGAGGTGCGTGAACCACCACATGGCTTTAGTAGTCATCATCCAATCTCCTCCAACTGCTCCCTCCTCCATTTCTTTTTTTTAAATACCCGTATTTTCCGGCGTATAAGACGACTTTTTAACCCAGGAAAATCTTCTCAAAAGTCTAGGATAGAAATGGTAGAGGGAGAAAGTAGAGGAGGTATTCGGGTCACTTCTCTCGCTAGACTTCTCATTATTTGAGAAGATTTTTGAGATTTTCCTGAGTTAAAAAGTCGTCTTACATGCTGGAAAATATGGTATTTTTAAAATCGATTTCAGAGAGGAAGGAAGAGGGAGAGAGAGATAGAAACATCAATGATGAGAGAAAATCATGATCGGCTGCCTCCTGCACGCCCCACACTGGGGACCAAGACCACACCGGGCATGTGCCCTGACTGGGAATCAAACTCCTGGTTCTGAGGTCGAAGCTCAATCACTGAGCCAAGCCTGCAGGGCATCACCATTTCTACAGCAAATGGCAGGCATCTCAGTGTGCAACTTTAGTAACTCCTAATATTGTCAGGTATCCAGTCTGTGCTCACATTTTCTCCATGTAAACATTACTGTAAATGCTATTCTAAGTTTGGTTCTGAGGACACACCAGGGAGAATTGATGGGTGGTGCGGGGTGACAGAAACCTGTGAGCCGAAGTGGCCCTGTCGTGTTGGAGTTTGCAACAGGAAAAGACCAAACAAAGATGCCCCCAAAGTTAGGAAACCAGATTTCCAAAAGTGTGGTAGAAGGAAAGATGTACAGCTCCATTGTTAAATCTGCTTTGTCAAATGTGGTGGCACTAATATATGGCTGTTTACATTTAAGCAGTTGAAATTAAATAGGTTATAGCAGTCATCCCTCAGCTGCACCGGCCATCTGCCAAGTGCGTAGTAGCCAGGCTAGTGGTAGTTTAGTGTGGTTTGTGGCTATCGTGCTGGGCAGTGCAGACACAGGACTTTACTTTCACCATAGCACATTCCATTGGGCAGCTGGTCCAGAGTCTAAGAAGGAATAGTATTTACAAGGAGCAGGAGATGCTAAACTATTTAAAAAATACCTGCATTTAGTCAAGGAAGACACCGGCCTGGGACAGAACTACCAGCCATGACTGGCTTTTAGATGAAGCTCACCTTTTCCAAAACAGTAAGACCTGCCCTCGTGCAGCCATGCCAAGCACCTGATCTTACTGTGGACACATCAGCCACATATAACAGCAGAGCTGTGCAAATGGACCATCGCCATCAGCCAGCATTGTTTCCTCAGCCTCTTGCCCTTGGACTTGGCTACTGTGGTACCAAGTGGCAACCCTGGGGACAGGTCATTCTGGGTCCCCTGCCCTGGGAGAGCTGGTGCTCCTGCTGGAGGAAGTGGCCAAGCTGCGATGCCCCCCATCTGACATCCTTTCAAAGGTTCAGACTAATCAGCAAGATAGCAGTGGTGGCCCCAGACCAGGTGAGTGCCAAGGCCAGAGCACCCCTGGAGGCCGTCGCCAAGGAAAGGATCACCAAGGACAGTCTCAAGGACAGCATTCTAAAGGAAGAAGCCGCATCTCTCTTCAGCAGAACAGCTGAAGCCAAATCCCACATGTCACTGGCTGCACCCTGGACCTGCGGGAAGAGGGAGAGGAGCTTCTAGTGTTTGCACACCACAAGGTGGTTCTGGATGCAATTACTAAAGAGCTTAAGAAGAAGGCAGGGGCCGCACATCCACATCCACGGCTGCGCCGCCTGGCCAACCCAGAGGGTCTGTGCCAGTGGGTCCAGCTACCGAGAGGCCCGCAGTGGCCGTGTGTCCATCACCTTGCCCTCGGCCCACCTGGTGGTGTTCGCCGAGATGTTTGGGAGAGCCCAGTGGTGCTGATACGGGGGTGCCGAGGACAGGTGCACCGCGTGGGACCGCCAAGCTCCGTGGGCATCCACTACCTGGTGGCAAGAGGCACAGCTGCCCACTTGCCTTTGGCCCTGACCCAAGAGAAGGTTACAGTCCCAGGGGAGCTAGGATTCTGTGCCCAGTTTTTCTGAAATGACAGAAGACACTGATCACATCTCCAAGGCCCCAAAGCAGCAGCAGGTCTAGGATCTAGTCCAGATGTCCCTTGTGGAGGACGGAAGTGATCAGGAGCTCCTGGAGGCAGGGGCCTTTGACCCAGGAAGTGCTTCAGGAGCATCTGCCAGTGTCCCAGCACCCAGGAGACACGCTGACAGAAGTGCATCCGCATAGTCCCATGAAGAGAAATTTTTGGTTACCGGACTTCTTAGACCCTTAGACTCTGGACTCTTAGACTCTGGTAAACAGCACCTGTTTACCTCTCCCCTGTGAAAGGGACAAATGGCATTTAAAAGTCATGGAATTCGCCCAGCTGGGTGGCTCAGTTGATTGGAACGTTGTCTCATGTACCCAAGAGTCTTGGGTTCAATCCTCTGTCAGAGTGTGTGCGAGAGGCAACCCCTTGACGTCTCTCTCTCTCTCTCTCTCTCTCTCTCTCTCTCTCTCTCTCTCTTCCCCCCTCTCTCTTTCTCAAAACAATAAACATATCCTTGAGTGAGGATTTAAAAATCATGGAATTCATTAAAATAAAATAGACATTTTTTAAAAACATGCATTTACAATGTGGGAGGTCTTGAAGTAGTGCAGGGTGCCTGCATGGGAGACCGCTGGCTTAACCTTCAAGATCAAGGAGACTATGAGCCTCAGGCTCTGCTGCTCTGTTGCACAGACCCCACTCAGCCATGTGCCCACAATGGCTCTACTTCAGTTTTATAATGTCCTTCCTGTTCTCCACCCATCTCCCCATTCATGCTCAGCAGTGGAAGAACTGAAGGCAGCACAATTGTATAAATACAATCTGTGTCCAGCCATTTCCAGGTTAAAATAGTTTCATGCCGAGGAAACATTCCATCCCATTCAGACATTGTTATTTTCTGCCAGAGTCTGGGTCAGAGCTCCTGCCCTGGGCTTGAAAAGCAGAAGACCCCACTATCTATTGATACCCCTCCCTTCCTGCTTGCAGCTCCCTGCTTGCTCCAAGAATCCCCTGTAGGAGGAGAAAGAGGCCCCTTCTCTATTTAACCAGCGCTCAGTGTCCTTTGATAGCCACACGCTTGGCTGGACCCACCTATGTGGAGCCCCAGGTAGGATTTGGCTGCGGTGCCATACTTGATATAGAGGTGATGGCACAGACAGCGTGCCTCTGTCCAAGGTTCTAGACTGGGTGGGACCCTCAGAGGCAGGTGGTCAAGCTCTCAGAGCCTCAGCCACTCCACCCACAGCAGGATGCTCGGTCAACTGGGGTGGCTCTCCTGGGTCAGCCTGCCTTTACCCCGGATGGTGGGACCTTCCTTGGCCTCCTTCTATGAAATCCCAGGGATGAGCCACTACCCATTCTGTGCCCAGGTGTGCCACTTCACAACAGTTCACAATAGCACCTGTTGCCTCCCTCCCCCCAAGGCTTGCCAGGAACTCCAGAAGGGAATGGGGGTACATATCCCAGGTTCTGGAGTCACTTTTCTACCTTACAGGTATTTCCTTGGAATCTCCCACTCGGGGAGACAGATCAGGAGTGTCCATATTGCTGGAAAGGGGGGATAGTTAAAGACATACTCACTTCATAAGGAATGCTGCTCCCTCTCAACAATGTCCTCTTGTTCCCCTTTGTCCCCCTGCCCTTTCCTTACCTCTTCCTGATGCTAAAAGCCACAACCCAGTTTAGAAAAGTGTAGGAGTTACCAATCGCAGAACTTAGCAGCTTGAAACAAACTGTTACTCTCTCACACAGTTTCTGAGGGTCAGATTCAGGTGTGGCCTCACTGGGAGGTTCTGGCTCCAGGGCTCACATGGTTTCAGTCAGCATCTCAGCTGGGCTGCATCATCCGAAGGTCCAACTGGGGCTGGAGGCGCTACGTCCAGGATGGTGCACCCATGTGCCTGTTGGCAAGAGGCTTTAGTTCCTTGCTACCTGGGCCTCTTCATAAGGCCCACAACCTGGCAGCTGGCTCTCCCCAGAGCAACTGATCCAAAAATGAAGAATGATCAAGATGGAAATGTCTCTGATAACTTAATCTCAGAAGCGACATACCCTGTCTTCTATCATATTATGTTGGGCTCACAGACCAACTCTTCTGAAATGTGGGAAAGGAGCCACATGAAGGCAAGAATCCCAGGAAGCAAGGATCCCAGGGGTGGATGGAGGCTGGCTGTCATGATGAGGCTCCTGGATTGTGGGGCTCTGGCTGGGAATCAAGTTCTCTTTCAATTTAATCTTTTAGAATTTAGCCAAGTTGTTTTCACCATGCATGAAAATTCCCAGGCAAGACCCAGGAAGTATCTTTGTTGCAATTGCCTTCCATACACCTACTTATAAAATTACATTTTGTCTTTATTACACAAGTAACATGTATTAATTACAGAAAAGGAAAAACACAGACAAGTGAAAAAAAGAGATAAAAATCATCTTATGTCCACCATCCAAAAGTAAGCTGTGACATTACTGTTTTATAAAAAATCTCTCATGAATGTTTACTTTTACTGAACTTTCTCTGTTCACTCATGCTTTGAACAGTTATTTTTGAACATCTATTGTGTGTCAGCAATTCTACTTCCAAGAATTTACTTAAGGAAATATTCAAGGCCATGCACAATTCTTAGCTGCAATGAATTTAATCCAACACATTACTCAATAACCTTGATGTTGTTTTAGATTTGTCTCTATTTTTGATTTAGAAGTCTTTTTCTTCATGGTTTCTGGTTCCAGAAGTTCTTACCCTCTTCTAAGATTACACAAATTAATATTTAAGCAGCAGGATTTTAAAATTGTTTCTATTTTTTTTTTTGCATTATAATCAGAAAATTATGGCCTTTCAGTGTCCTCCATAGCTTCATTTTTTCTTCTTCATTTCTTGTTTCTTGTTCTTTTCCCCTGAGTTTTGGATGCATTTTTCAGATTGGCTCCTACACCTCATTCTTCACTTGATTATTATTTCTTTTTAAAGACTAGTTTATTAATTTTTAGAGAGAGAAAAAAGGAGAGGGAGAGAGAGAAACATCATCGATGTGAGAGCAGAGCATTGATCAGCTGCCTCCTGCATGCTCTTCACAGGAATCAAGCCCCAAACCTGGGCATGTGCCCTTGACCGGCAACCTCCTGCTGCACGGATGATGCCCAAACAACTGAGCTACACCGGCCAGGGCAATCTCTACTTTTTTATTTAATTGTTTAAAAAAATATTTAATTACATAATTAAAGCATATGAAAAATATTAATAACATATGGGTAAGATATAAACAACCAGCACTAGTTTAAGAAGTCAAGCAACACCAATAGCTAAGCTACCGCCTCCTCCCTGTTAACCACTATCCTGAAGGCTGTGCTTCTCATTCCCTGCATTTCTTGGTAGTCTTACGAAAAGCTATGTGTTCTTATACAATGCCTTTGTCTAGTTATGAAATTTTCCCCTTATATGAATGCAATCGAGTTGCATTGCTCCCTCCCCAACATTATGTTTGTGAAATTCATTCAATGTATTGATGGGTGTGGTTGCGATTAATTTTCATTGTGCTGGAGTATTTCATTGTGTTAATGTACCACATTGCGTTCCGCCTTTGGACAATGGAAATTTCTGGGTTCTCCAAATTACACACAATGTGCTGTGTATATTCAAGTAGATGTCACCCAGGGCGCGCGTGCGCGCGCGCACACACACACACACACACACACAGCGATGTCTCTAAGTGGTTCTCAAACTTGGCTGCACACTAGAGACATACAGGGATCTTTAAAAACTACTGATGGGTGGGTCCCACCCATGAGACATTCTGATTTAATTGGTGCAGGGTCTGAGTTGGGTGTCTGGACGTTAGAAAGTAGGTCATTCTAATGTTCAACAACATTTGCAGTCATTGTCCTAGAGTGTGTGGAGTGGGAGTGGGTATGTGGGTCTTTAATTGTACTGGATATTGTTCAATTGTTCCCCATAAGGAATGTGCAAGCGTTCCAGTTGCTTATTGCTTCCGATCTTCACCGATATATGGTATTGTCTGATTCAATTTGTTTTGTAACATCGATTCTACTGTTTGTGAAGGGAGCTGTGAATTTTAATCTGCTTTCGCTGTTAGTCTCCCTCCGCTCCTCCTTTATCGCCCTTTTAATGCTGCCTTTATTTATCTCAGCTGCTGCTTTTTCTCCTGAGACTGTTTTCTCCTTATGATTTTACATTTCAGAAAGGCCACATGTTCTTGTACCCTGTATATGTGAAAGAATTTCCTGGCATCATCCTACATACCCAGCAATGGATGCTTAGCCATGGCCTTCTAATCAGGCATCTGTTTTTCCTCCCTTCTGTACTTTTTTTCAGAGATTTTATCCTGGTTTTGTTCTCTTAATTTGCTCTTGAACAAAACATGATCTGATGCTTGTCAACGGGTAAAAGGTAATTTGCCTTCCATCTCATAGGAGCAGAATTCTATTTCCTTCCTTGTTTACACCTGAACTGAGGCTTCATAAGCACAGGTCCTGGTCCACTTCCTTGATTAAAACCCATTTTCACTTGGGATTTCACTGCTCTGGGAGTGGCATCTTCCTCTTGCTCCCTCCATAGGCTTTGGGGAGGGGTCAGATTGAATCGATTCAATATCAGGTCTGCCTGAATTAACCACGAGGGCAGGAGGAAATTAAAGCACCGGCAGCCTTTTCCAAAAAATGAGGATGATAATAATGTCTGAGGATTAATTACACAGAAAAGGCTTAGCATAATGCCAGACAGATGGCAAGTATTTAAATAAGTGGTAGCTACCATCATTATTATTTCATTATTGGTATATTTTTCGTATACTGTATGCTTGTGTGTGTGTATTGGGGACATGTAGTTTTATTATTATAAACTAGAAACCCAGTGCATAAAAATTTGTGCACTCGGGGGAGGGAGTCCCTCAGCCTAGCCTGTGCCTTCTCATAGTCTGAGACGCCTCAGGGGATGTCCACCTGCTGGCTTAGGCCTGCTCTCCAGGGGATTGGGCCCAAGCTGGCAGTCAGAAATCCCTCTAGCAGCCTTGGAGCCATTGGGGGATGTTCACTTGCCAGCGGGGAGCAGGGCTAAGCTGCAGTTGGACATCCTTAGTGTTGCTGAGGAGGCGGGAGAGGCTTCTGCCACCACCGCTATGCTGGCAGCTGGCAGCCTGGCTTGTGGCTGAGCAGAGCTCCCCCTGTGGGAGTGCACTGACCACCAGGGAACAGCTCCTGCGTTGAGCATCTGCCCCCCTGGTGCTCAGTGTGCATCAAAGTGACCAGTCATTCCCAGTTGTTCTGCTGTTAGGGTCCATTTGCATATTACCCTTTTATTATATAGGATAATGTAAGCTACAACGATAGTAGGGATTTGGGTCTAATTTGTTCATCCCTTTATCCTTAGCAGCTAGAACAATGTATGACAAATGGTAGATACACAAGAAATATTTTTGGATGAATGCATTTTTGAGAATTTGAAGAGTTGGGGTTGCTCACCATGTGCCATTTTGAATCAGAAGTCGGCAGTGTGATTTACAATAGCAAACAATTTGAATCAACCTACGTGTCAAATGGCAGGGATTATTTGAATAAATTTCAGCACATCAGATGCTGGAATGCTGTGTCCTTATTATAAATCATATTGTGCAATACTTTTTGAGGGAGAAATATTTATATTGTTGGAATGAAAAAAATAGAGTTACAAAACAAGTATGTACAGTATAATCTCAAATACATAAAAAGTGTGTATGTAGAGAAGAACTGAAAGTAGTATAACAAAATATTCATAGGGATTGTCTGTGGTGGTGGGATTAAAGATGATGGCGAATTTGCTTCTTTGAGCTTTTCTGTATTTTCCAGATATGTTTATAATAAGCATATATTATTCTTGAAATAAGAAAAAGCCATAATTTTTAACAGACTTACGCCAAAGATGAATTACATGGCATACATCCCAGGGATGTAATATAAGAGTGCAAATCTAGAAGAATAATGCCAGGAAGGCTAAAGCTAAGAATGGTTTAGGGCTCAAGGGAAGTTTTAAAAGGCAAGGAATGGGTCCTGGATTAGTCTGCAAGCAACAGACACTAACTCTGGCTGACTTAATCTACAGGGTAGCTCACAGAATGGTCAGAAGGGCTGGAGGACCAACGTCAGCAGCTCCCCAGTGAGAAACAATGCTCCAATCCCTTCACAGAACCGCCCAGCCTCCCCTGCGGACACCCGGTGCAGTGCCACCTCTGTAGCCCCAGCAACCCGAGCTCACCCCTGGGGACCATGATCATCACTGAGAGGTTGCTCTACCCAAAGTGCTACTCAAAGCGTGGCCGGAATCAGCAGCTTCAGCCTCACTTGGAAGGTGTTACAAATACTCACACCTCACCTCAGACCTACAGAGTCAGCCATGCACATTTCCACAAGACTGCCAGGTGATTCTTAAGGGCATTAAGGGTTGAAAAGCACTGCTTCAGCATCGAGGACCAGGCTTTGCATTCAGGGTCCAAGAGGAATGCATCTGACTGGCAGATTCTAGGAACCCGGTGTCAGCCATGTCAGCTCTGCTTTGTACCAAGGCTTATGGGGTGAGGAGTTCTCAAGACATCAAGAAAGGGTCCAAATGCTGACCCACCAAAAGGTAGGACTGGTGCCTACAACCTATCCAATGTTTGGAGCAATCAGAGAAGCAGGGTTAAGGTCACTGCATCAAAAGGTGACCACGTGGACAGCAGTGTTACTTGATAAATATTTTGCTCTGGTCTTTGTCAGAAACAAGAACCAATCTTCGGAATGAAAAACGCACAACAAATAGTTTAAAAATAAATTGCAAAAGAGCTTTGGGCCAATTCAACCACTGTTTCCATTCTGATTAAATAACTTGAAAAGTACAAGTATAATATTTAAAATATTTAGATGAAGACATAGAAGACTATCTTTTTATCATGGAGGCAGTGAAGATTTTTAAAAATCAAGTACAAAGGGCATAACCTATAATAGGAAAAAAATGGTAAATTTTATATTAAATATTAAATCTTTGTTATCAAAAAGCACCATAAATAAATTTAAAAAAAGCCAAAGTTTGGGAGAAGGCATTTGCGCTCATATAACTAACAGAAGATTATTGTGTAGAATATTTAAAATTTTTCTGTAGGTTAATAAGAAAGAGAAAAACAACCCAATAGAAAAATGTCCCCAAAACATTTTTTAGTTATTGGTTGCTGCATACAAATTACCCCAAACTTAGCAGTTTAAAACAACAAACATTTATTATCTTCAGAGGCAGGAATCCAGGAGCTTGCTAGCAGGGTATTCCTAGCCCTCAAGATGCCCCTGAGGCTACACTCATCTGTATTCACTTCCAAATGTGTCCCCATGGCTGTTTTCCGAGGCCTCAATTTCTTGCTGGCTGTCGGCAGGAGGCCCCAGTTTCTTGCCATGTGGGCTTCCCCATAGGGCTGCTCGCAGCATCGGGGTGGTTTCCCCAGACAAAGTGATCCAGGAGGAAGAGAAAAACCAAGCCAGACACTGCATTGTCTTTAATAACCTAATCTCAGAAGTGACATCTCATTTCTTCTGCCTATCCCATCAGCCTTAGAGACCCCTCTCCCTTTCCCGTACAATGTGGGAGGGGACGCCATAAGGTGCGAATAGCAGGATGCAGAGGTTACTGGGTGCTGTCTGGGAAGCTGGCTACCACAGATATGAATACACAACTCATAGAGGAAGAAACTCAAAATAACCAGTGAATTTAGGAAAAGGTATTTTCCCGGATATTAGTGTCCAGGGAAATATAAATTTAAATATTGAGGAATCCTTTTACATTAGTAAGTCTGACAATCCCAAAAGTCGGTGAGGGTGTGGAAGAAAGGAGTTCACACCGTGCTGGAGGAAGACGCGTCGAAACCAACTGCCTTGGTTCCCTGAAGTGGAAGATGCTCAGACCCCGTGGCACAGCAGCTCCGCTAGGTGACTGCCTTGGCGGGACTCTTGCTGTGCACCAGGGATTGTGCTCAAGGATATTCTTTGCAATGATCTTTGTGGACGTAGTCTAATTGTCCTTCAGCCAGGACTTTTTTTTTTTTTTTGTAAATGGGATGTTTTAAAGCTGTTAAAATGAATAAATTATATCTCTATGTATCAATATGGATACATTACAAAAAATCTGTATTGAGGAGTCTTTGGAAGATGCATACATGTAATGCTACTTATGTAAAAATTTCAAATAAAAATTAGTAATGTGCATTGTTTATGAATATATATATATATATATATGTGTGTGTGTGTGTGTGTGTGTGTGTGCTAAAAGTACAAAAAAATTACATACTCTTTCTTATCAGGGTGGGAGCAGTTTGGGAGTGGGACTTAACTATATTTGAGACATTGCAAAAAAAATCAAAAGATATCTGAGAGAAATATAAAAAACTACTAACATCTATTTCAACTTGGTAGTGGGCTCATGGATACAAGGGTAATATTGATAATTCTTTCTCACGGATACATCCTAGGTATTAACCAGCCAGAAAGGACACGGACTAGTGTGGGAGTTCCATCCTCCATGCCAGCCACCACCTCATTAGTTGCTACACTGTGGGTGGGTCCTTGAGCAGGTAACCTGCACCAGAGCTGTTTAGGTGGGTGTGTAGATGACTACCTCTCAGGCTGAACACGCCCAGTGCATGGCTACGGGCCCAGCTCTTGGCTCCATTCTCAACAATGTTATCTGTAATTTGAATGAAAACATAGCCGAGACATTAGTCAGATTTGCAGTGATGCAAAACCAGAATGAACGAGTAATTCCATACTCGACTGAATCTCAGACTCAAGCTTGTACTTGACTTTCAAGAGTCAAGACAGAGTCTCTCATGGAATAATCTCAAGAGGTAGAAAACAGACACTAGGGCCAATTAAATAAAATTGAGGAAGTATAGCTAAAAATCAATTATTCTATTGTAGGATGGAGACACCTGGTTAGGCAGGCTGTCATGTGAAAACATCAAGTGCCTTAAACTCTTTTATAATCTGCCATTGGGAGTGTAAATTGGTTTCTGGAGGGCAATTTGGGCATAGATAATTAAAAGCCTCACAAGAAAACATATCTTTTGACCTAGCAAAGTCAACCTCTAGACATTATTGAATCATCATAGCCCTGGTCTGTGTGGCTCAGTTGGTTGGGCATTGTCCCATACACTGAAAAGTCTCGGGTTCAATTCCCGGTCAGGACACATACTTAGGTTTTGGGTTCAATCCCTGATTGGGGTGTATACACAAGGCAACCCATCAATGTTTCTTTTTCACAATGATGATTCTCTCACTCCCTCTCCCTTCCTCACTCTCTAAAATCAATTAAAAAAAGAAGTGATCATCTATATTAAGTGAAATAAGTCAGACAAACACAAAAACTGTATCATCTCACTTATATGTGGAATCTTAAAAAGCCAAACTCAGAAAAACAGAGAGTAGAGCAGTGGTTACCAGGGCCTGGGGGATGGTGAAAAGGGGAAGATATTGATCAAAGGGTACACACTTCCGGTTATAAGATTAACACATTCTGTGGATCTAATGCACAGCACCATGATTATAGCTAGTAATACTGTGTTACATTCCTGGAAGTTGCTAAGAGAGTAGACCTGAAATGTTCACGCCGTAAAAAATAAGTGGTAATTACTAGTATGTGATGTGATGGAGGTGTTAGCTAATGTTATGGTGGTAATTATTTTGTAATATATAAATTTACCAAATCAATGAGTTGTACACCTTAAACTTACACAATGTTATATGTCATTATATTTCAATAAATCTGGAATAAAGAGAAATATACAAAGATGGGTATATAAAATATTTATCAAAACATTGTTTATAATAGCAAAAACAAAACAAAACTGTAAAGAATCTGTCTAGGGGGTAGTTTAAATATAAAACATACATTGGAATATTATATAACCCATAGGACAGACAATATAATAAGCATAGAAAATAGTTTGAAAGATTTTACAAAAATATATTTTAGTGATTATCACTGGGTGATGGGTTATGAGAGTTTTTAAAAAATATGTTATTTATTTGTATTTCTAATTTACAAAGAGAGTGTTGCTTATATGATGAAGAAGCAATGCGTTTTAAATTAGTTTTAGTTGACAACACATCTAATATAATCCAACAATGTAATGTTCCTGCTAAAAAAAGAAATGGCTAGTTATGTAATTAAGGAGTAGATTGAGAGAAATGAGCCCATTATACTCTCTGTTTTCCCCTGGGAAACACATTTTTTAAAATGTGCTTATTGATTTTAGAGAGAGAGAGAGAAACATTGATGAGAGAGAAACATTGATCAGCCATCACCAGCATGCACCCTCCCGGGATCGAACATAAAACCCAGCTATGTCCCCTAAACAGAAACCTAAGTGGTGACCCTCAGTGTGCTGGAAAACATTCAACCAACTGGGCTAGACTGCCAGGCCTCTGGGGAGCACATTTTAAGTGTTCAGAGAACCCATGACGTTGACCGATTTGGAAATTGTGTTCTACAAGTAACTGTTGAGGTGTCACAGCTATTTATCCCAGAAAATAAATGACTAAGAGAAGGTATATTGTTCTCCAATGTTTGAATGCCCATCATATGGAGAACATTGGGTCAAAGTTGCTCCAGAAAACAGAAAAGGCGTAGAAGTTAGTTACATGAAAGAAGAGTTGAGTTTGCTGTATATAAGGACTTGCTAGCAACTCCGGATTGGTACTCATGTCATAAATCAGTGGGGTATTTTGCTGCAGTCAGACTTCACTTAACATAAGCAGAAAAAAATTATTGGAGACTTTGGGGAGTCTCATAGAGATAATCCTGGGGAACGAGCAGGCTTGGAAAACATGAAAGAAGCAGGAGATGTCTGGGATCCTAAATGGAAGAAAGAGCTCAGCAAGATGACACTTGGAATAAATGACACCCTCTTCCTTTTAAAGGTCTTGGCACCACTACACCTAAGATCTAAAGGCCGTGGACTGAGAGTTGGATGAGCCTAGCTTGGCCAAGGGCAGGCAGGATATCCTCCATGACAGACCTTCTAAGGCCTCATGAAGTGGACGAGAGGGAGAGAGAGAGAGAGAGAGAGAGAGAGAGAGAGAGAGTCATGTCCATAAGAAGGGAGAATGAATGAATCCTAGGGACAAAAACAACCAATGCAAATACATCATTCTACTAGGCCAAGCATTTGCTCCATCACTGAAGGAATTTAAGCAGAGGCTGTACGGCCAATGACTGGTAACTATCTGCTTAGACCGCTGTGTGTGTGTGTGTGTGTGTGTGTGTGGTGGTGGTGGGTGTTTGGGGAGGTCCCTACATGGTGGTGGGTGTTGTGAACCAAATGAGTTCTGTGGTCTCTCAGTAACCCAGCCGGCCCACTATTCTATCTCCTAGTCCTACACAGGGTGTTTTGCAACAGCCA
This sequence comes from Murina feae, assembly GCA_004026665.1. Lineage (NCBI taxonomy): Eukaryota > Metazoa > Chordata > Mammalia > Chiroptera > Vespertilionidae > Murina > Murina feae. The sequence continues at coordinate 29,416 of PVJC01008736.1, read as the reverse complement.
GTGGCAATTTTTATCCAAGAATATTGAGGATGTACTTCTTAAAACCCCTCAGGGTCCTCTTCACCATCTGATATGCTTTCCTTGCCCATCAATTAAGCAAACCTTTCCCGAACCCATGTATTTTATTATACTCTGCCTCTTCTGGGTACTTAATTAGGTCCATCAGTTTCAGAAATCAAAAAGACCATTACCATGTAAATGAGTACTTCTGTTTCGCAGTCCCCTGAATCCTGCTCCTAAGCATTCGCAGATGTTCCCCAGCCTCATGTTTCGGGGTTTGCTGAACAAGTCGATGTTTGCCCTCAAAACCCCTTTTGTTTCTAAAATTGAGGGCAATTTTAAAAATTGCTCTGCTACTCACCCCTCCACCCCGGGTTTGCTGTCTGTGGAAGGATCTCTCAGGAGAAACAGTGGCTCCGATGGCCATGCAATAGAGTGAGTCCATGGTTTCCTCCCACTGATCAGAGCATCGTGTAGTTCGAACAAGACTTGGGTACACAGGCAGACATCGAGAGTAAGGAGCCAAAGAGGGAAGGAACCAATAGGGCAGTCCCACTCCACGCCATTTGTGTAGTCAGGACTCCTAGTTATAATCACAGAAAATGAGTCTGGCAGATTAAAGCAGAAAGAAATCTGAGGCTATTAGGTTGTCTACAGAATTCTCAGAAAGATTAGATAATCAGACAGAGCAAATAGACAGGGACAAAATGGGGCTGTGCAGTGAGAGGACAACAAAAAACCTGCCGCAGAACCAGCTCAGTAAAAAACAAAACAAAAAGCCGGCTGCACTGTTCCATTCCAGAGGCCAGAGCTCCGACAACTAAGTTCTGGGGTCTGGACCCTGGATCAGGGCTGGCTCCATCACTACTGGCTCCTCACGGTCACCTGAACCCGCCTCATTCCTCTTTCTTTGCTTTGACTCGCCTCACCACCCGCACGCAAAGCCTGGGAGTGTGAGTCCCTGGCCCGCCTGAGATGCTGGGGGAGGTGCATGAGGACTTCCTGCTCCCTGGTTAGGCAAGGCTCTTCCATCCAATACCAAAGCTCCACATTAGCTCTTGTTGTATTTTCCCAATCTAATCCTCTTAACATCCCATGAGCAGGTATTCTCCCATCATACAGTTGAGTAAGCTGAGGTTCAGTAACTGGACTAAGGTCCTGCAGTGAGTGGATGAGCCCTGGTTTCTCACATCTATTACATCCGATGGCTCTTATGGACCAAGGTGCTACATGTAGCCCTTGACACAACAACTCTATGAGCTAGGCATTCCACAAATTCCCACTTCACCAATGAGGAATGGAAGTTTCCTCAAGGTTCTCAGCTCCTATGTGACAAAAGCAGGTAGCATGACATCAGAGTTGGCCCTTCAACTGATACACTGTACTGGTTCTTGGGGAAAGAGAGAAGTCGGGCGAATCCTCCCTTTCTCATGTTCCAGTCTTTGTCAGGCGGGCCTTGGGCGGGTGTGCCCAGGCACCCAGACACCCACCTCGGCCAACAAGACAGTAACCACACTGCCACCTAAGATGAAAAGCTTAGAGCATTCTCAGCTCCTGGTTTCTCACTCTACAGATGATGAGCAGCCAAGTCCTTTTTCACATGCGAGATGTCCTCGAGTTCTCCTCCTTCTTCCTGCCCGCCACCACATCTCTGGTCCAATTTGATTACTTTATGCCAGTAATCCTGCACTATCTTCTCGCCCTCAGTCTCCCCCTGGAGCTTAACTGCATGCCGGCAGCCAGGGCTTTGTGACAGACATCATGGCTGACTCTCCAATATTGCCCCATCTCGGATGATTGCTCTCAGCCAGTCATGGCTGATACCCCTGTCCTCAGACAGGGCCATGTGACTCAGCAAGACGGGAAATGGGGCATCTGTGGGGAGGGTGCTTTAGGATTTGATAATGCCTGGATATATTTCTGGAACTGCCATTTTGCAACCACCCAATTTTAAAGCAATTGTTTGCAGAATGGAGATATGTAAAGGGAACAATTATACTGCCTACCCCTGAATATCCTGTTAGGTGAGAGAATAAATGTCCTTATTGTTTTAGCCAGTTTTAATTTTGTTTTGTTTTGTTACTTGCAATGGAAAGCATTGCCACTGATAATCATTTAGTTGAAATACAAACCTAATTGTTTCCCTCCTCTGTGGTTGTGCCCTGCCTTTGGAATCAGTCTACAGTCTTTACAGGGTTCACAAATCCTTAGGTTGATCACCAATGCTGCTTCCTCTTCCCCAAACGTACTGTACTTCTATCTGTTTCTTCCCTAGAATGTTCTTTTCCTCTTCCTCCATCTATGGGACTTCCATCCACCTTTCAGGGTGAGCTGAAGTGACAACTCTTCTTTAAAGTCATTCCTACCTAGATAGAAGGAAGGAGTTCCTTAAGTGCTTCTGAGCACTTTGTGTCTGTATTATGGCACTTTCTGCAGCCTCACACACAGTCACAGGCACTTATGAGTCTGCTTCTTTGCTAAAATAAGAAGGCAGGGACTGTGTGCCATCCACCTTGTAGCTCTGGCACCTTGCATGGGACCCAAGCATTCTGTAGGTATTAATGAAATGTTTATTGAGTATAATCTTGTTCACCCAGATTGTAGGCAACCTAGCCTATGACTATCACTTTTATTCATTTTTCTTAAAAATAAAGCAATTTTATCATCAGTAATAATGTCTTGAGGATTCTGCAGTTTAAGAAGCTCTTTGATTGACACCATCTCAGTTAATTACCACAATACTCCTGTAATACCAATATTACCTCCACTCCACAGGCTAGGAAACTATGCACCCAATCCAAGTATGTCTGTTAAGTGTCTACAATTTGCATAATGTTATACAAAAGACCAGCTGTGGAGGGACGTTGCAAAGAAGTAAAAAACAATAATCTCCTCACTAAGTTTACTATTTCTTTGGGGAGATCAGAAATAATGCAGGATATTTAAATCTCAAGAGATAAGAGCAATGTAATGTAACAGTAAAGAAGTGTTAAAGGCAGTACTTTGTATGTATATAAAAGCCAAGCGACCAGAACAACTGGTCACTATGACGCACACTAGCGGCCCAACTCCCTCAGCCCCATCCCTTCAGCTAGCCCAACCCCCAACTGGCCCCCATTGGGGCAGGCCAGTGGGACCCCATCCGTGCACAGATTCATGCACCAAGCCTCTAGTTTATTACATAACAAAAGAGGGATACAAACTACAAGTACCGGAACAGTTAAGATGGAAGATAATGTTGTGGGTTTACAGTGGAGGTTCATGAAAGATCTTCCAAAAGAGAATTGAACCCGGATTCTAAGAATCAATGGGATTTTACAGAATGGGGAAGGGAGAAAGGCATTCCCTGTGGAAAGGAAAGCCATTCCCTGTGGAAAGGGAAGGCTTAGCAGGGTGGAAGTGCTGGGCGATGGAGAGGGAGCACAGTGAAAGCCCAGGGAAACGACGGAGTGTTGGGGAGATGGATGGAAGGATGGATGGGGGTGTGGTTGGGTAGATAAATAGATAGATGGTTTGGAAAGACAGGTGGATGGTAGATGGGTGGATGGTTGGATAGATGAATAGATGAATGAACCACATTTTGTAGAAACTGGGGCTCATTTTACTGAGAACGTCTCCAAACACAGCAGCATGATGATAACTTGTGTTCTCTTGGTTGAGCTTGTCCAGGCGAGAGCAAGGCACTGTGGATATCCCAAATCACTTGTTGAATGAAAACATTTGAATGTGGTCAGAGATACAAGGACAGGCCTGGGCTTGGGATGGAATCAGGCCAGCGCGGCCTTTAACATTATGTGTGGGTGTGTTTCCTCACAAACACATGTGCAGAGACAGACACAAAAGTTTGCTTGGGATTTTTCTTTCCTTTTTTTCCTGTCTCATGCCAAACTTCTGTTTTGACTGAACTGTCACTTTCCAGCTTCCCATGTGTGGGAGCCCAAAGCTCTGCAGTCGGCACAAACGAGCCACTTGGACCTATAATTATGGTGCTAGCAAGTGTTTACATAACTTGGGCCAAGGATGCAATTCAGCTGGTTAGGGAAAAGGATACACTTAATGGGAAAGTGGACTGGATTCCTTAGCCCCATTCGTATTCCTGACAAAATCATGTCTTGATTTGATGGGCTTATGCGATCAACATGAGGTGGAAGTTACTCTCTGCTGTAGCTATGGATCCCTAACAACTGACGATGCCATAGTATTGACATGATAACTTCAATTTCTGCCCACAGCCCAGGATCACCCACCTTCTGGGTTCCTGGTGCCGAGTTTCTGGCTGCACCTCAGGGCGGGAGCCCTGCCCCTCCGCACGGGGCTTATCCCTCAGCAGAGGGTCTCCTTAGCCTCAAGATGTTCCTAAGATGGGCCTGGCTCTCGTCTAACTCAAAATGTGTGGGTTCAGCCTGAAATATTCCCTTTCTTCTCGGTTTTTGAAAGTTCCCCAGCCGAAAGTGGCTTGAAGAACCATCAGTTGATGCCTCATGGTTTCTCTGTGAAGGCTTTTCTGGCAGACACTGCTGTGTGCCAACAGGAGCCATTCCTGGCCTCCTTCTCTCTCGTTGCCGCCAATTATGGAAGCTGAAAATCCAAATACAGAATTTCCCTTGGGCTAGCTGTGACCATGTGACCTGGCGTGGGCCAATGAGAAGAAGAGGAAGTCTGCTTGGTTTCTGGGAAGATTTTTCTTTTCTGCTCGAGACTTGTTGAGGACTTACTGGTGTCACCTTTGCCCATCTTGAATGCAGCCTCACACACTGAAGGGACATGGATAGCGGGACAGCCATCCTGGGACCGAGCATGTGGGAGAAAAGCCAGCACACTAAGGGCGGAGGAACAGAAAGATAGCAAGAGCCAGGAGGACACAGTTAGGCTGCCAGCCAGGCAGCGAGGCCACTTCCGAAAGTGTTGCATTGTTCAAACCTTTACTGCCGAGTTCTTCAATACCCGCAGCTGGACGTGGTCTGCCAGTGCTTGGCTGACGGATGGTGGTGAGGAGCAAAAATGTGGGAACATGGATCTTAGAGACTGACCTTGGAAAGAACCAAAGGTTTGGGAAGCCAGAAACCTGGGGAAGGGGTTGATGGAAGCGTTCCTCTGGCCATTTCCTACCTGAGTTTTCCCATTTTTTTTTCCCTGCCCTAAATACCTCATTAAAAAAAAAAAAAAGGATGTTTTCATTGATCTTTTTTTTCTTTGTAGAGAGAGAGGAACAGAGAAGGAGACAGTGAAACAGCAATGGGAGAAACATAGATGGACTGCTTCTTGCACGCTCCCTACTGGGGATCAAGCTGGCCACCCAGGCCTGGGCTCTAATAGGAGATGGAACTGGTGACCTCTCAGTACACTGGCCAGGGCTTCCTATACCTCTTGGATTAAGTTTTAATGCTTAAATCCCTTTATAAGAAATCCAAGATGCTGTTGCAAAACCCCACATATACTTATATCAGTAGCAGTTAAAATGTATCCCCCCTCGAGTCAAGCTCCACAAGGGTGTGGGTTTCTGGGTCCTTTGTTCAGTGATTTATTCCCCAGGTTCAGAACAAGGCCACCATATAGTAGATGCTCATTAAATGCTTTCAAATGAGTGTGTTATCGAGACTTTCCCCGAAGAGGCTATTGTTAATTTGCAAAGAAGAAGGCACAACTGCAGATTCCACTCTGCTTCCTCTAAGGTCTTTTTCATAATGGTCTTAGGGTCTTTCATGCCAATATATACCTTAAACTTAATAGAAAAGATACCAAGTTTGGAGAACAGGTATGATCATCAGAAAAAAATTACCATTCTTTTGTGACCTTCCAGCTCTACTTTGGAAAAGAGGAAATTCTACTGGACTTGAAAGCAGTCTAAGAAAGGGAAAGCCTCGTTTAGGAATATGTTGAGGAAAGCACATGCAGAAGGCTTCTTTCATTCTATTTTAATTGTATGAAGTATAATGTATTTAGTCTGGAACCGTTTGGTCCTAAACCCCGCTTCCAGCCTTACTGCTGCCTGCCTCCCCACACCTGTCACATGGTGCAAGGCCCTTCCCCACCCCTCACCTGACCCTCAAGACCCAGTATGGCCTTTCCCATCCGCCTCCCCGCCCTAGTGGGGATAGCTGCTCTGACCCCAGCGATCTTACAACCCCTCACTCCTGCCTCTTTGATAGCAGCCTGTCTGACTAACTCATGTGTCAGGATTAGGTCCTTCCCATCTTTTTGGTCTGAGGACACACTGGGCTTGTAAAGTGACTAATGAAGATCATAGAAAACGTTTCCTGAAACTCACCTCATGCCATCCACAGTTTTGGCTGTTTTACATGTATTGACTCATTTACTCTTCCCAATAACCTTGAGGCAGGTCCTACTGATAACACCATTTTAGAGCTGGGAAAATCAAGGCCCAGTGGGGCTAAGTGTCTTGCCTGAGATCATCCAGCTCCTGAGTAGCAGAGCCAGCACTCACATCCTGCTCTCTCAGTCAGTCCGTTATACTTCCCCTTGTGATGGCACTGATGCTGGGAGGTGACTTGAATGGTTGAGAATGCGCAGTTGGTGAATTTAGCCAATTCTGCAGATATTTACTGAGCCACGCCTGTGTGCTTGGCACTGCCCTCGATACCAAGATATAATATTGAAGGGAAGGGTACCTGTCCTCACGGGAGTTGACAATCTGATCCCAGGGCTGGTAAAGTCAACAAAGAAGTCAATAAATTGATGGGCCTATATTTGTAGCAGTTGGGCAGGCCTGGTGCATCAGAAAGGAGCTTTCCAGACTGGAGAGTGAGCTGGGAATGGACTCTACCGCAGGTGCTACTATTAAAATGCCACAGACGAGGCCAGCTGAAGATGAAAGAACTGTAGTGGGAAATTTCACAAAAGGAGGAGGCAGAGATCAATCTTAACCATGAAAGGAAGGACAAGAGGGGAGAGCAAAGCAGAAGAGTGGCAGGGGTCTGAGGAGCTTGCATCCGAGCTGCGGGGAGAGAAAGGGTGTAGAAGAAAAGCTTTAAACCCTGTGAGGGCAGAAAGAGCCAGCGGCATGAAAGGGATTCTCACAAGTGCCTGGAAATAGGCCAGTGATGATTGTACAGGTGAAGCCTTAAAAAGGGTTCATTCTTCTGCTGGATAAGGAAAGTCATTGTGGTGTGCAGGAGACACGCAGCTCGTGTGTGTGTGTGTGTGTGTGTGTGTGTGTGTGTGTGTGTGTGAGAGAGAGAGAGAGAGAGAGAGAGAGAGAGAGATTGTGTGGTGAGAGGCATCTCTAACTCTAAATCCAGATGATTGTGTGAGTGTGTGTGTGTGTGTGTGTGTGTGTGTGTGTAAGAGAGAGAGAGAGAGAGAGAGAAAGAGGGAGCAGTGGGAGGCATTCTCTAACCCCAAATCCAGAATGATTGTTAATATCTCTTCTGCATCTTGCACCTGCCTAAGTAGAGGGACTGGAACTGCCCCCGTGGGATGTCCACGATAAAGCCAGGCCTGGGGTAGAGGGTTCAGGTGTCACTGTGCCTGAGCCACAGCACAACCCCCTGGACCAGCAGTGGGGCATCAGGCCCTTGCTTTAGGGTCCCAGAGCCTGCCAAGTGGGAATGTGGATGCAACAGGGGCTGACTGCAGCCCTGAGAATCTGCCCCAAGGATCGCTGGGTAAGACAGAGAACTGGTGAGCATGGGACCCAAGCTGCCCTGAGGGGACCCCAAAGGCTGTGTGGGTCCTGTGTTCTGGCTCAGGTCAAGCCCAGGGGGCACAGAGAACACCGGGCTGGGGTGTCCTGCCTTTCTTGCCATGCCCGCTATTAGAGGGGCAGAGTCACGAGGTGTGAAAGTGTGGTCATCACCCAGGTCCAATCCAGGCTCCCTCCCTTTCTACAGGGTGGCGTTGAGCAAGTGTTCACCTCTATTTCTGCATCTACAAAATGAGCACATTAGTGTCATTCTCATGGGATTCCAAGGGGAGTGAAAACTTAACAGGTATTAGAACACAGTAAGCACTTAATAAATATAAGTAATAGCTATTATTATTATTATTGCTCCTGGGAGTTGCTTGGCAGGGAAAGGGCACACACTCTCTGGAATACACCATTTCCCTTTGTTCCTTAGTTTCAAGGGCAAACAAGACTTTTTAGTAGAGGAGGAAGTCTAGGACAAACCTTTCAAGCAAGTCCCCCGCCTCTCCCTCTGCTGTTATCTCCTTCCTCCTTTGCCCTGGGTGATGAGCTAAGCCTGGAAACAAACAAGCCCAAGGGGTCCCTCCTCTCCTGAATTCTAACAGCCTGGTGGTCTGTGCTGAAGCTGCTCCCATCCCCAGGTTGTACTTCTTTCAGAGGAGACACTGTGTAGCTTCCCAAGCCCCTTGACCTGCTGCCTATGGGCTGTGCCCATCAGGGCAGCCTCCTCTTCCCCACTCACTGCTTAGCTCCTCGCCTAGTCCCACAGAGGAGGTGGGGGAAGCGGGGGAGGTTGATTTGCATAACATTCCAAAACTTTATTTTGGCACCTTTTGTCAGATGCCAGGGGTCTTGTGAAGGGCAAGGATGCTAAAGAGGAAAAAACAAAAGGAAATATTCTGGGAATTCCCACTTTGTTCTTGGCACTGGTAGGAATCGGAATGACCTGGGGAGTTTTGTACTCCTATCCCCTCCACCGCCAGCCCTCTTCCCAACATTTCTTGAACTTGGCCAGAGTAAGGGGCTGATTTTAGTGTGAAAAAAGCGTTCCCTTGGGCTCACCTCAGAAGATAACGTTTGCAGAGCAGGTGAGCTCACATGGGAAGCTTAGCGTGTGTCTAAATTTCTCTGGATTATGTTGGCAGCCAGAATCCTCTGGGGGGCCAGGATTCCACTGTGGGCTTTGGCCTTGTAATCATTGGTAATCCTTGGCTTTGCCTGCTGTTCTAAAGATGTTAAACTGGGCAATAAAGGTAGCTACCTCTTTGAAATGTTGAGAGGATACAGGGTAGAAAACAGACTTAGAACCAGCGCCTGGCACATGTAAGCACTTAATAAGTACCCATTATTTTCTGTAACGTATTTTTTTTTTTTAAAGTAAACTGCTTTTTAAAAAAAAAAAAAAACACATACACTTCCTAGCACCCTCATGGGTGTCTTTTTGGGATAATAAAAATTTCTACCAAGTTCTTCTTCAAAAATGCCTTAGTTATTCTTGTAGGGAAACAGTTTTAGAGGCTATAGAAGTCTTTAACTTGGACTGTGCTGAATCTATAAATCAATTTGGGAGGAATTGATACCTTTATACTATTGGGTGTTATGATCAATAAACATGCTATATCTTTGTTTTAGGTCTTCTTAAATAGCTCTAATGACAAGTTTTTTTATTTTCTCTTATACATGTTTTGTTTTATATGCTGCTAGAAACTTGATTATCTTTTTATTTATTAAAAACATTTGTATTGATTTCAGAGAGGAAGGGAGAGGGAGAGAGAAACATTCATGATGAGGCAGAATCATTAATCGGTTGCCTCCTGCCTGCCCCCTACTGGGGATCAAGCCCGAAACCCCAGCATATGCCTGACCTGGAATCAAACCATGACCTCCTGGATAATAGGTCAGTTGATGCTCAACCACTGAGCCATGCCACCTATGTGCAACTTGATTTTTTTTTAAATTCAATTATAAGTAGCATAATTTTAAAAATCAGTTGACACACAATTGGGTTTAGTATTTTGATTTTAAAAAAATTAAACACAGACTTGTTAGTGTGGGTTCATTTTAGCTTTACAAAAAAGCTGGGAAGATAACACAGAGGATCCCCTCACCCAGGTTTCCTTAATGCTAACATTTTCTATCAAAACTAAGAAATCAACATTGATACATTATTAACAAATAAACTCCAGATTTTAGTTGGGCATCACTCATTTTTCCAGCAGTGTCCCCCCCCCCAGGGTACACTCAAGGGTACCCCATTGCATTTAGTATATTTTGATTTTTGATAATCACTGCCTTGCTAAGCCTCCTATCAATTCTAATATTTGTATGTTTATTCCTTGGAAAATTGTATGTATACAACTAGCAAATAATGGCAAGTTTGCTCCTCCTTCCCAGTCCTTGTATTCTCATTTTTTCCTTGCTGCAGTATATGAAGTAGGACTCTGATTAATAGAAATAATGATGGTGGGTATGCATGTCTTAGTTCCAATCTCCAAGGAAAAAATTTCAACATTCAGTCTGTTTTTGTAAACCCTTCTGCAGAGACTTTTAATCAGATCATGGAAATTCCCTTTTATTCCTAGTTTCAGAATGAACATTTTTTTTAAGTGGGGAAAGTGTACTGAATTTTAGCAAACATTTTTTTCTGTACTCATTGAGGTGATCATATGACCTTTCTCCATTAATCTGTTTATGCAGAGTATCGATTTTCTAATGGTAAATCAATTTTACAATCCTGGAATGAACGCAGCCTTATCCAGGATATATTATTTTTCTTATGCCATATATTGATAGGCTCTATTTCCTAACACATTTTTTAGAATATTTTGCATTTATGTCCACGTTCAAGTTGAGCTTGACCTACAATTTATTTTTTATATTAAAGGTTACCCTGGACTTACAAAAATGAGCTGGGGAGGGGATATACCTTCTACTTTGTTGTTTGTTTTCTGGAAGAGTTTAGGTAAACTTGGAATTATTTCTCCCGTAAATGTTTCAGTCCCTTGAGCCTCTACAGTGAAGTGTGGGGTCCTGACTTGGTGTCTCATAGCCAGTTTCCCACACTACTTTCCAGAGCCTCAGGCACCCCTCCTGGACCTACCACCTTCACCGTGAGGAGCAGAGAACACCTGCCCCCTTCTCTCTGGGCTCCCTATGCTGGAAGCAGGAGACAAACCAGTGACTTATACCAGTCTCTCCTTAAGCTGAGCGGAAAGGTCGTTTTTGTAAGCTGTGGGCTATGTGGTTGTTTTCTCAGGGCGGGAGGAGGTGGAGGACTGTACAACGGTATACCCAGTGCAGTGGCCACGTTCACGAGAGGATCACTGGAAGGAGAATCAGAGCAGAAGTGTGCATGACAAGCAGTCATCCTGGCCTCTAGTCCCTGGCCACCTCCCCTTTCCTCCCCCCACTGGCTGGCAGAGACCTTTTCAGCGTTTTCCGTGATGGGAAAACCTCCACGGCCATTTGTTTGGGAGGACAGGGTGTGGCACTCGAAGGGAGGCCGTTCGGGGCATATTCCAGGAAAGGAAGTGAGGAAAGGTTTCCTTTTCCCTTTCCCTAAGTGGTGCCCGGGATGTGTGCCGCTCTGGGGCAGGCTGAGGTTGTGCTGGGCCAGGAGTGGAAGCCGCAGCAGCTGGGTCCTGCAAAGTTTAAAGTCCATGTTCGTGATCCTCCGAAGCTTTGTTCTCCAGAGCCCCTCACACTTCAAAAAGAGATCGAGGACCCCAAAGGACTTTTGTCCCTGCAGAGCCTGCCAACTGATACTTGCCAACTAGAAAATAAAACCGAAAACTTGAAAATGTTTCATGTATTTTAAAAAACCACAACTAATTCCCTGAAATGCATATACTGTATTCTCCAAAATAAAACAAAATTAATGAGAAGAGTGGCATTGTTTTAAATTTTGCAAATCCCTTTCCTTTCTGACTCAATTCTCCTGTCTGCTTCTGTAGTAAATCCACTGCAATAAGCTTAAAATAAATTGTTTTTTGCTAAAGCATATAAAGAAAATTCAGGCTGGCATATATATGTGATTATAAAAGAAGGAATATTTTAATAGGTTTCTCAAATAATTGTGGATATTCCTTTTTGATTGTTCACCAAAACTTGACAATTGGTAATTTCCTAAAAGTTGGGTACCATGTAAAAGCTAAAACTTTATCATCAACTTTTCATACTCTGCTACACTAGAGTCCATTGGTCGGTCTTGCATGTTTTGTTTTTAAATATATTTTTATTGATTTCAAAGACGAAGGGAGAGGAAGAGAGAGATAGAAACATCAATGAGAGAATCATGGATCAGCTGCCTCCTACATGCCCCACACTAGGGATCAAGCAGCAACCCAGACATGTGTCCTGGCTTGGAATCGAACCATGATCTCTTGGTTCACAGGTCAATGCTCAACCAGTGAGTCACGCTGCCGGGCTGTCTTGCACTTTGAATGGATCTTTTATGCATGGATGATTCTTTAAAAGCAGGCATTGGTCACTGGGGAAACATTGGTTCGCTGAATTATGCAGACATTCCAAATGTTAACGCGTTAAGTTAGACACTACAATGTAAAAGCATGTTTATGAATACCATGCCATTCTCAGAAATGTCTTTCAGTATTGGAAAGCTATCAAGCTCAAGTTTTCAAAAATTCCAACTTTTTATTGGAAAGTTCAAATTTTATCATTGACCACAAATATTGTTTTTTTTTGTCAAACATCATTTGTCTTTTTTTCCTTGTTCTAAACATACTTTATTCACTTCCAAGCATTGTCTGACAAACACCCAGGGTTGGTAAAATCCAGCCTCGCACTTGATGTGAAGGTGATGTTTCATGAGCATGTGGCTAGTGCAGCTGGTAACTCAATTGCACAGGTGTTTTTCAAGATAATCATTCTACTTCGGTTTGCAGAAGTGCTTTTATATTCTTCCCATTTCATCACACAGAATAGTTTTAAAAATGTATTCAAGGGTCGTGGTTTAGTTAACTTAATTATTTGTATTGCTCCATTAAGAGTATGCTTAAGTACAAGTGGGTTTTGTATTTTTTGGGAGTACCTGGCAGGGAGGAACAGATGATGGCTAGCATACTTTGGTGCTACTACCTTGGTCTGGGCTAAGGCCGCAATAATTTACCACTGCTTGTATACCCTCAGTGCCAATGTCAACACAGTGAAAAAGGAAATGACATCTAGGAATTATAACAAAAATGATTTTGACCTCGCAGACCCCCTGAAAGGGAGTTCAGGACTTCCAGAGGTCCACAGACCACACTTTGAGAACAGATGCACCGTGAATCTACCCAACTGGATCTCAATATATTCGATAATTCCCAGAGACCAAGAAGCCTTCGTGTTGCTGATAACAGTGGAGATGATAATGGTTTGAGATCTGCCATTTATTAAATGCTGACTGTGTGCTTGGTCTTGTTTAATCCCTTTGCATGAATTGTCTCTTTTAATCCCCACAACAATCCTATGAGATGGACTTTATTATTTTCGTTTCACAGATGGGAAGACACATTTGCTGTGCCTAACTCCATATAGCTGGTAAGTGGGAGATCTGTGAACTGCATCTCCTGGGTCCTCCTGGGCAACCTGTGGGGAAATGAAGGCTGCAGGATTGGTCTTGGGGGAAGTGAATTGAGATGTAGTCCCAACAGAGGTCTCAGCCAATTCCATGGGGGCGGGGTGACAGGGTTGGGACTCTGGAGTTCGGATGGCCCCTCATCTTTGAACTTAAGGGTCGTCCTTTATCCTCTCTCTGCCCAGGGATTGTATGCAGGCTGCCCTGGGTCAGGGGGTATAATCCTGGGTGAGGCGGCTTTCTTGAGTTAACGCAATTCACCTGGAGATTTTGTTAAGATGCACGTTTAGGTTCATGATGTCTGGGAGGGGCCTGAGAGTCTACCCAGGAGATTCTGCTGCTGCCGCTGCACATGTGGAATAACAAGGCTCTGGACCGGGCAGCACATAGCACGCTGTCTCTTTTCTCTTGTCTACCTATTTAAAGCCAGCAATTGTGTTCCCACTTCCAGGCTTCTTCTCAAGGCTAAATATGACCAGCTCCCTGGACTGCTCTTTAGGTAGCAATGTTTCCACACCCCTAACCCCCAATCCAGCCTGCCCTTATGCATACTATCCATTTCCTGCACCTCGGCCCATAACTTCTTTCCTCTCGTCACCCTCTTTCGTGTCCTCCTGCCACTTGGAGCTATTTCTTTCAGTATTTCCTGAGCTGGCTCCTGTCCCTGGGGGATTTTCAGATCACTCATGCTTCTGGGAAGCTGTGGGAGGAAAATCACCCCAGAGCCGGACAGTGCCACATGCATCTGTCCAGCCCGGACCCAGCCCCGGTGAGCCTCCTGCTCTCCCACCGCTCCTCTCCACACACTCCCGTCCCTGGCGGAGGTCACTTCAGTTCAACCCCAATAACCATCACCCCCTTAGAGCCACCCTGGGCATTTGAGGGGCGGGAAGGGTAGCACAGAGCAGAGAGGGGCCCTTGCTTGGCTGGGAAGAAGGGTGTCTCTGAGCCAGCCACGACAAAGTAGCTCTTTGTGACAAAGTTGACACTTTTGTGACACTCTGCACAAGGGTCCCCCATCCCCACTACCCCAAAGTCTCCTCCTCCACCCTCAGGACTCCCCCGGGCCCACCCCTCTCCCCCAAGTCCAGCTTCTGGTCATGGCATTGCTTCAGAAGATCCCTGGAAGGTGTGTTTGCTGGGAAGCAGCAGAATTGAGCTTATCTTGAACCTTAGCATCGCAGCAAGGGTTCATCTGTCAAAATAGTGAATAGTTGTCCAGCCCCTGGGGCATAAAACTCAGAGGTAGGTAACTTTAAAAAATTATACAGAGCTTCACAGGGAAATGAAGACTCCACAAGATCAGAAACTCCATTTCATTACCCAGATCACGGGCTTGGCTGACACATCCCGAGTTTTCACGTGGCTGTGATCAGGACATATGTAGTAACGTAAGCTTTTTTCACTTAATGTCTTTTAGTGAATACATGAATGTACACATCTGGAGCCAGCTGAATGTTGTTTGTGCTTTTGCCTTTTAAAGGATGCATGACCCACCAGGTATACAAACCCGTCAGGTAATCCTAGGCTAGCACAGCAGTTGCAAGATCAGGCCCCACCGCTTCCAGCTGTGTGACAGTAGGCGAATTCTTAACCTCTCTGAGCCACACCTGTAAAATGAGGACACTATAAGCCTTACAGCATCGAGGTTTTCTGAGAATCAACTGCAATGATTATGTAAAGTTCTAAAAATAGCATTTAGCTCATAAGACCTGCTCAATTAATGTTAGCTGTCATTGCTATTGCCATAGGGCAGTGGTTCTCAACCTGTGGGTCACGACCCCTTTGGCGGTCCAATGACCCTCTCACAGGGGTCGCCTAAGACCATCCTGCATATCAGATATTTACATGATGATTCATAACAGTAGCAACATTATAGTATGAAGTAGCAACGGAAATAATTTTATGGTGGGGGTCACCATATGAGGAACTGTATTTAAAGGGCCAGAAGGCTGAGAACATAAGGCATCCAGGCAGTCCTTTATTACTATTTGAAACTATTTCATTATCAAAATTCCGTGATGGACATTGATGCTTTCCAGAACCCTCCAGGGACTGCCTCATCTGTGCAAGAGGATTCCAAGATGATAGAGAGTGGCCCTGGATGAGGCTGGCAGTTTCACACCGGAGAGGAACCGGGAAATGAGTGATTACAATAATCAAAGGCCCTGAGGGGAAGCGTGTGTCCGCAGAGAGATGGAGAGAACCTGCTAGGCAGGTGAGACTCCGGAACCACCCGGAGGAGCAGATGACATTTGAGATGAAGCTGGAATAGCTTTGAGGGGAAGGCACTGCTCTCCTTGTTATTTATATCACCACTGTGCTCCCCCTGCTCGGAGCTCTTCCTGCATGTCACGGGCCCTCAGTCATTCGCTGTTGGACGGGTGGCTGGCCTGCCTGCTCCCCGGAAGGAGCGAGGCCCCGGCAGTGCCACCAGCCCGCTGCGGGCCAGCCCTGGTCCAGGTCCCAGCCATGTCCCTGATCTGGTCCAGATGTTTTGTCTGGCCCCACCCAGACCCCTCCTTCCTGACTCAGGACAGGAAATGCCTGCCTGCAGGCAGCGCCTCTGAGCAGCGGTGTCTGCCACTGAGCGTCTGCCCCTGTGGGCAGCGAGTCCCGCATGGAATCTGGGTCAGGGATGGGGAGGAAATGATGTGATGTGTGAGAACTGACCTAGGGAGTGCTGGAGGACAGGGGGCTTCTGCAGGGTCTGAGTGCCCGCTGGTTCAGCAGGCCGTGCGGAAAAATACCCGACAAAGCCTGTGCCTTAGAATGGTTTGTTCGCAGTGTTGTCTGTCTCATGGGAAAGAGACAGTGAGGACACGTTTGGAAGAAAGGGAACTGCCCACCGGTATTCCTAATAGCCACTTTGTGCCACAGGTTTCCAGACACTGGATGGATTTGCCCGCACTCAGACCCGCGGGAGGGCACGGCCTGCCCAGTTCCACAGTGAGGGGCACAGCACGTCCACAGCACAGAGCGCCTGGGCCCTCGCTGCTTCTCCCGGGAGGAGGAGGAAACAGCCTCCTAACACTCAGTTCATGGGCTTGGGTGGGGTTGGGCCCCATGACTCAGAGCTGACCTATCAAAGTTCCAAACCCTCCCACCACCTGCTGACCAGGGGCCTGCCACCGGGGCCATCAGGCCAGTTAGAAACCGGAGCTTTTGCTAGAATTCCAAGGAGAGCTCTACTCTTTTTAAAAAACACATTTTTTTTTTTTAAATCTTCACTGGAGGAGTGAATATATTTTTTCTTTTCTTTTTTTTAAAAAAATATATTTTATTGATTTTTTTTACAAAGAAGAAGGGAGAGGAATAGAGAGTTAGAAACATCGATCAGCTGCCTCCTGCACACCCCCTACTGGGGATGTGCCCGCAACCAAGGTACATGCCCTTGACCGGAATTGAACCTGGGACCCTTGAGTCCGCAGGTGCACGCTCTATCCACTGAGCCAAACCGGTCAGGGCTGAATAGATTTTTTTCTATTGATTTTCAGAGAGTGGAAGGGAGTGTGGGGAGGAGCAGAGAGAGAAACATCAATGTGAGAGAGACACAAGACACAGCCATTAGTTGCCTCCTACAAGCTCCCCAACTGGAGGCAGGGATCAAACCTGCCACCCGGGTACATGCCCTTGAGCAGGAATCGAACACAAGACCCTCTGGTGCACAGGCCGACGCTCTAACCACTGAACCATGCTGGCTGGGACAAAAGACAAACTCTTTAGTTTAGGCTGCTAGCATAAGACTTTAAGATACGGGATATGAGCTGGCCTTTTATAATTCTAAGGGGCAGCAGCTTCCTGGGAATAAATTGATTGAAAGGAAAGTAGAACTGAGAGGAAAGAACGAGAGAAAAAGAAATCATCTGAAAACCTAGATCAAACTATGTATCTGCGGACCCATGCAGCCTGAAGATGGACTGCCCTCAGATTTCCACTCGGGTGAACCCACAAATCGTCTTTCATGCCTAGAAGGTGGCAGCTCGATTTCTGCTACAGCGAATGAGTTCCTCGGAGCAGGGCACAGCTGTGGGGGGCACTTAAAGGGCACCTTCCTTCCCTTTGATCGGTCTCCCCACTTGCCCGCACTCCCAAGGATGCACACCCCAGCCCTGAGCAGCCCTCTCAGCGCACTGCCTGGAATAAGCCATCTAGTGGGATGGTGCGGAGTGGGGGTGGGCTCGGCCCTGCATGCTCCAGTATCTCTACATGCAGAATCGCAGGGTTGTTTTTATTTGGGTTTTGTGGGTCCCACTTAGTGACGTGCTGGTAAAAGTTTAACAAGCAAACAAATAAAAAGCCCTGATTCGTGGTGTTTGCCAGTTTCTGTGATGTCATGTTTCCACCCTGGCCTGTTTCAAGCTACCGCCATGGCATCAGTGAGTGGACGCGGTGAGAGTGGCACCGCCGTGGCATTTCCACCAGGCAGGCTTTCTCGTTATAACCATCCTCCAGAGCACAGATAATGATAAAATGCAGGGACTTAGGAGCTTTGAATTTTTATTACCTTCGTGTTTCATGTAATTTATCTCACTGTAAGTTTATATGATTTAGCTCTTAATAATGTCTGTGCATAAAAACCGACTCACAAAACTCCTTAAAAATGCGTTGGCTCCTGTGGGCTGGTTGAGCTGGTTCCAGGGCACCATGGTGCCACTCAGCTCCCAGAGGAAATGGCTGCTTGTTCGTGGGCTCAAGAGCGGTTTCAACAAAGCAGGGGGCCTGGAAGCAGCCCTAAAAGCTTGGTTTTGCTGGAGGACTGTGCCAGTCTGAAACGCGCAATGAGACTGGATGTGTCGTTAACTTGACTGCGATTTATGACCCGGAGATGTCCCCGGGCTGCAGGGCGGGCATATGCCTACGTTGCATGGTCACTGGTCCTGTTCCACAGAACAAGGCATGGAGAGCGAAATAGCTGTGCCGCACGGGGGTCCTGCAGAAGTTAGGCTCCAGCAGGAGGTGGGTGGCACACCCAGATTAGCATGATGCCAGGGGTGTTTGAGGAAGAGACTTTACAAAGATAGGGGCAGCACCCCAGGTGCAATAGCTCGGGGCTCGCTCTGTTCCCTTCCCTAGGCCTGAGGGTGCCTGCAGAATCTCGGATGGAGGCTAGGGTTGGCCGGGCAGAGAGCGCATGCCCTGGTGATGGCCCTGGCAGTGGAGGGTGAAACTGTGCCCAGGCCTCCTGGAACTGCCATGGACCGCCTCCCCCCAAGAAACATTCAGGCCTGGTCGCCTGCCCTGCTGGGGGCGGGGGCGTCTATGGAGGTACACTGCCTTCTCGTCCCGCCTGCTAGAAGTTCCCAGGGCAGGAGAAGGTGGGCTGGGGAGCAGAACCAGGGCACGGTTTCACCCTCCACTGCCAGGGCCGTCACCAGGGTATGCTCTCTCTGCCGGCCAGCCCTCGCCTCCATCTGAGATTCTGCAGAGTCCTCTTCTATGGAAACCTGGTTGGGGAGCCTGGGAGCTTGGGAGACCTGAGTGTCTCCTTCCAACTATATCCTGAGGGGTTATCCAACCTTATCACTAAAATGAACGTTCTCATCTGCCAGACCAGGAGTCTGGGCCAGGTGACCACGGTTTCCAGGAAGACCTCTGTCTCATGTCCAGGCTTTAGGAGTGTCCCCTCTAGGTCCTTTGCGTAATGAAGCCCGTCTTTCCACAGCCAGGAGGTGGCAGCAAAGCTCTGTTTTGAAGGGGCCATAGACCAGGGTAGGCTCTGCTCTCCAAGGCCCAGGGCTCTCAGAGTCCAGGTTTGGTGGCTAGGCCTCACTGCTGAATAATAATGATAATGATAATAGTAACAACAACATCATTATTATTATCTCTGTTGTTAGTAAGACAGCCACAATGCCCTCTCCAGTTCGGGTTGTGCTATTTAGGGGAGGAAACCTGCCCAGTATCACACAGGGGTCTTTCAACACCACCATCATGCAGGTAGGAGGTGCTGGGATTTCCAGTTGAGGCTGCGAGACGTTCTCAGACTTACCCAGGTCTCCTAGAAAGTAGGATGTGCCAAGACAGAAGCCCAAGCTTTCGACCTGTGCACTGTCTCACCCTGTGCAAGTCCCCTCTCCTTCCCTCTTCATCTTGGAGGGGCTAGGGGTACCCAACCCAAGACCCAGGGCCTGAATTTGGTTTCCAATTGCCATGGGGGTGCTGGGGAAGAACACTCAGCACAGGAACCCCATGTTCATCCTCTCCTCTTTCTTCCAGTTCTCAGAAAAGTTTTAAAATCTTTATTTTATCATTGCCAGGGCATACTTGGCGCCTAGGTAGGAAAGTTTCTCATTCATTCATTCATTCATTCATTCATTCATTCATTCATCTCTCCATTCACTAATTGGGGGTCTGCTGTAGTATAAGACACTGTTATGTACTATGAAGAATGTAGTAATGTTCTTTCTCTTCTAACTCAGAGGTCAGGGGGCTGGGAGCTGGGGCCTGGGGTGTTGGGGCCAAGTAAGTGCGGAGACACTTGGGGTGGCTTCCTTCTGGGGAGCCCTGGTGAACTGGGGAGTACTTGAACAGATGGAATTTAGACCTGTTTTTGTTGGGTGCCAGGGAGGAGTGACATCGTAAGAATTTTTGTTGATGACTTCCAACTGCATGGAATATTAACTCCTCAAACCAGAGGAAGCTCCTGAGAGGCATAGCCCAAGATGCAGACTGTTGTCCATCTGGACCCAGTTTTACACTCCACCTGTGTCTCCAGGCCATGTCTCCCCCTCCCCATCATGATAACAGATTACCAGTGCTAGCTGTAGGCCAAGCTCTACACTAAGAGCACCTTTTGAATATTCTTATTTACCTCTCAAAACAACCCTGTGAAGTCCATTGTTATGCCATTTTACATGTGAGGAAGCTGACACTTAAGTCATGAAGGAATTTGCCCCAAATCACAAAGATAGTGAGTGATGGGCCAGGACTGATAGTAAGGACTGGGTTACTATGTCAGGCTCTTACCACTACAGCATCATCACACACGGGAAAGCCCTCCCCCCAGAGCCTCTGCCTGTGTGTGAGTCTGAGGAGCTGCCCTCTCTTTTCCTGCTCAACACTCGGCACCCTACCAGGTCTGCAACACCTCTAGAAAATGAGGGTGTTGATACCACCTCATCGCCTGATGGGCTTGCTGAGTGGAAAAAATGGGCATGTGAACACTTAGCATCATACCAAATCGATCTGTGTATGTGATATGGTAGCATCGCTCTTATGGGGAGGGCGATGTGGTGGGGTGGCAGGAGGGTTGACGTAGGGACTGGTACCCGGACTTTGAGAATGGCCTGTTTCCTTGCCTATAAAATTGAAGAGAGTAAAGAGATCATTGTTAGTAGACTCTTTCATTCCTAATATTCAGCAATGACAACTACGATGGTGACCATGGTGATGGCAGTGATGGCGGTGGTAAGGATAGAAACGATGATAGTGATAGCAGTGACAGTGATGATGATGATGGTGATGATGATGATGATGATGCAATAGTGAGGATACTGACGATAGTGATAAAGGAGATGCCAGATATCTGAGGCCACTTGACCTCAGAATCATTTCCTGTTACCACCCTGCTGCCAGCCCTCAGCTCCCAGCCCTGCTATGTCAAAGTCATGCAGGGGTGGGCTGGTGATGAGATCGAAAGGAGGTTCTAGAAGGATTAGTCTAAGACATTGGAGGATGCTAGTCTCTTTGCCTGGGACATAGTAACCCAGTACTTACTATCAGTTAATGGTTTTAGTGAGACACAATTCACAGCTATACAACCATCAAGCAGTCAATTGTGAAACATTTTTGTTGCCTCTAAAAGAAGCCCTGCCCCTTGCCGCCCACCCAGCGTCCCTGTGAAGCTGCGATTTCTTACACAATCAGCACATTGGGGCTCAAGGAAGAGACTAATGTGCTCAAAGCCACACAGTTGGTATGTGACAGCATGAGCATTCCATCCAGGTTTGCTGGAACCCACAGCCCATGCACTGACCACACTGGGAGGCACTTCAGGCTCAGAGAACACGAGTAACCAACCCCAGGCCACACAGCTACAGGCATTAAGTGGTCAGGCTGGGACTCAAATGTAGTATTGGCTCCTAATCCTGCTCTTTCAGGGTAAGCAAAGCAACATAATCAGAATCTGTGGGATCCCTGGGTCTGAGAGTGAGCCCTAAAACTAGCAGTAGCTACTTTATTGGTGCCTGGTCCCAGCCTCAGGCCTGAGTCTGGAAGTCGGTGGCTCCTGGTGGCCCTGAGCATTATAAGGGGAATCCAGCCAGGCCGAGAGGAGTAACCCCAGCCAGGCCGAGAGGAAGGAGCAAAGCTGGCAAGACAGGCCCCTGTCCAGTCTTCCGAAGCACCTGTCTCCCCGGGAGTGGAGCTTTAGAGAGCGTCTGCTACCACTCCCCTGCCTGGGAGCTGTGGGTGGGTCTGAGAGGAGGGTAACGTGGTCCCAGGAGGGATGGGGCAGGAAGCAGACTGGTTTGGAGGAAAGAGCCCTGGGTAGAGTCTGTGATCTTTGGGTCTACTCTCCACCCTGCCCTGGACAACCACAGTTAGAGTACTACATCCATTCTGGCCCAGTTTCCCTGTCTGTAAATGTAGGGAGAAATGGGGGACTGAATTGGAAAGAATCTAAGTTCCAGGAAGAAAATGTGCTATAGTTACCGGAAAGGGCCTTTATTCTGAGATGCTACGGAAGCCAGTGATTTCCGTGGCAATGAGCTGGACTTCCCCTTTCTACTTGGGGCAAGGAGCCTCCCCTTTCACATTCCTACTCTCTTTATGTGAAGGAGAGATCAGGCGAGGATCTAAAAGGCAGCTCACGGGAGAGCGATGGGCCGCGGTAATAAACACAGAGGAGCCGAGTGTCTGAGTGGTTAGGAGAATTTATTTCTCACAATATCTTCCCTCCACTCTCCTGGAGGTGCCCATGGCAACAGGCATCAGGAGGGCCTCATTCTTCCATCTTCTGTGGGAGAGAAAAATCGTACACAGGATATGAGTCAAACCGAAGGCGAGGCTGAGTGTCGTATGCAAGTGGGGTGGCTGCAAGGGCTGGAACCTCAGACAAATATTACGGATGCATGACCAAAGCAAGGCCCTTTCCAGGGGAAGGAGTCCACCCCTGGAAAGCAGGGCCTCTGGCCACAGGGAGGGATGGGAGCGGTAAGATGTGTAACCCCTGGTCCCTTGCTTTTCTCCTGGAGCCTAGATCCACAGGTTCTCACAAAAACAGTGGCATCTGTGAGCCAATGACCAGCACAGGGAAGAGACACCCACAGATACCCTCTGAACCCTCCCTGGGGCTCAGCACGTCCAGGGAAGAAGTCTGCTCTCACCTGGCCCCCAACATCTCGGCTCTTGGCCCTCAGTTTGTTGACCTGGGACTCAGCGATGTCTGCCCGCTCCTCAGCCTCCTCCAGCTCGTGCTGGGCCCTCCGGCACCTGGACAGCTGCGTGTTGGCCTGCTCCTCCTGAGCGGAAGACGGATGGATAGGAGGCCGAGGCAGCTCCTTACTCTAGCTCTGCGGCTCCCAGTCCCTGCAGGCCTCTGGAGAACTGGGGAACCAGGACAGCTTGGGTCCCGGCTTCACTGATGGCAGGGGAGAGAAATGCACCTCCAGGGGTGAGGATGCACCCTGCACCCCTGTTCTATGCCGCCGTCTCTCCCAGTGCAGCTTTTTGAAAGAGACCCAAGTCCAGAGTCCTCCCCTGGCACCTGGAGGTGTCAGAGACCAATGGCCCAGGTCCCCATTGCCCTGTTTCCGCTCCCATTATCATCTGCCTATGGCCAGGCCATTGTCTGGGTCCATTTCAGCATTAGCCAAGGGTTCCTGGCAAAGGTGGCCTTCTGGGCCCCCTCCAGGCTGGCCAGTCCCGCTGCCGCGGTTCTAACGTGATGAGCACACATCTCCCTGCTATGTAACCAGCGCAGATCTGTCCCTCTCATGTTAAGACAGAACCAACCAGTGCCCTGGGCAGGGGAGAGAAAGGACCAGGAGAGAAGCCACACGCTCTAGGGCGGGTCCCCCGGTTTAGTTCCTCCGAACACTGGTCCTGTGGGAAGCCCTGCATACAAGGTGCCCAGGCCCACGAAGGGGAGGAAATGCTACATTCTAGAATGCCTCTTCCCCTTTGTGGAGTACATTTCATATGACCTACAAAATCCGAGAAATCCTTGAAGTAAAGCAACCAGTTCAAGGTTTTTAAACCCAACGTTTCCAATCGGTTTCTTTTCTATAAAAGAAAACACACCTCCCCCCCTTCCAGCCCCAGCTTCTGCTGTTGACACCCCTCAGACCCAATGTCCCCAGGAGATACTTTGGGAAATGCTGGTTTCAGCCCATTTCATTGCTTCCCTGTGGGTGTTCCCTGTTTGATCCAGGGGAGATCAAAAGGAAGGACTGGGGTGATGGGCATCAGGGTGGGCCAGGAAGGAGGAGGTGGGGGGGGTAGGGGGACCTCAGGGAGAGCAGGAGTGGTGGTGTGGAGGATGGGGACCAGGGAGGGGAGTGGGATGAAGTGTCTAAGGTCAGGTCACAGGGGCAGGAGGTCTGGTGGGGGGAGGGCTGAGGTGGTTAGGGGGTCAGGGTGAAGAGAGGCCAGCAGGTGGGCCAAGACGCTCTGGGGCGGGTGGATAGTGTGAGCTGGGATGAGGCCCAGGGAAGGGTTGGAGGAGCTGGTCACATGGGGTGAGGCAAGGGCACAGAGGAGGAGGTGGGGAGGGGGGAGGAAGGGAAGGTACAGATGCCCTTGCTTTATGGCCTGTAAAAACCACCTGAGCTCTGTGGACTGTAGGAAACAGGAACATACTCCCAGCAGGGCTGGGGGACACTCAGGCCGGCGTGGGCCCCCGAGAGCTCCCCCACTTACGGCCTCCTCGGCCTGCCTCTTGTATGCCTTCACTTTGGCCTGCAGCTTGTCCACCAGGTCCTGGAGCCTCAGGATGTTCTTGCGATCCTCCTCGGCCTGCAAACAAAGCGTCCTTCCAGGCCCGGCCGCCACTGCCTCCCATCTGAGCACTCACCCAGGTTCCAGCCTCTTACCTGGTAAGTCATCTCCTTGACTTTTCGCTCGTATTTGTGGGTTCCCTTCAGAGCTTCGGCCCCCCTCTTCTGCTCAGCATCCAGCTCGTTTTCCAGCTCCCTCACCTGGGAAAGAGAACGCGGAATGCAGGCCAGACGGCCAGGCTCTCTCATGGACCCGGGCGCCTGTCCTTGTAGGGTGACCTCAGTGTCTCCTCCGAGGACTCAGCAGCCACGGGTATTCACGAGGCCACCTCTCCTGCACGCGGTGGGCTTTGTGCAAATGAGAACGAGGCACCTTCCGCGGTCAGGGGCAGCCTCAGGTGCACACAGCTCAGCTACCAGGTCCGGCTTTGCAAGGAAGCCACCTCCCCTGGCGCCTCGCAGCCTGGCGAGAGCTGTGCCGACTTTCCCCGCCGGCTCAGGCCAAGAGTGAGTGGCTGCTCCCCGTGGCCTGGCTCCTGACGGAGAGAGGCAGTGGGGGTCCCGGCGAGAACCGGGGCTAGGAGCAGTCCTGGATGCCCTCAAGTCCGGTCTGCTGAGTGAGCGAAAGCAAAGCAGCTCCCGCCCTTGGAATGGGGTTTTGTGTATTTGGGGTGGAGATGGTCATTCCTGCCCAAGCTACCTCCAGGGTGGGGCTCAAATGACAGAAAAGGCGTGGAAGTACTTTATAAACTCTGTGGCGCCACACGGGTGGTGTTAATCTCATGGCTGCGCCCACCTTTCCTGAAGTCTTGATGGCAGAGAACAGCCTTCGAGAACTCAGGTCACCAACTGTGGCCCCAACTCCCGTGATCAGAGGGAGCCTGAAGGGGGTGGGGGGGGAAGGGGGTGGCCAGCCATTGGGAATCCCGCTGCCACAGACAGGGGCGGCTCTGGGCTTGCAGACGCCCCAGATCAGCTTTGTAATCTACCAGTGGAAAAGGCCACCTCTGGCCACCGCCCCAGACAAGATCCCACGCGCTCCTATACCCTGTGGGACCTGGGAGCTGTCTTCCTTCAGGTTCTACAAGACATTCTTTCCCCCAGGGGGAGCCCCCCAGGCCTCTGTAAAGGTTATGAAACCAAGGTAACTGGGCAGCTGGCAATGGGAGGATCTTGAAGGTTCCTCATCCTGCTGGGGTGGCGGGGAGGAGGGGCGGGAGGGAGGCTGGCTGAGGGACCCCTGCCGACCCAGGAATCACAGAATCAGAGGGTGGCAAGGGAACAAGAAGGGCAGGCCTAAGCTCGCGAAAATAGAATAGGACTGGAAATAATTAAAAACAAACATGTAAAGATGTTTTTTGGAAGCCCGACTTCCCCAGGGTTGACTTTTGCTACTCATGCTGTGTCGTCTCCAGCCAAAAAACCCTTTCCCATTTCATGTGGGACCACCTCCGGGGGAGGCTGGCCGGGAGAAGGACTGGATCTGGGTCTTTCCTGCTGGGATAAGTGGTCTCCTTCTCTTGGTCGCCGCCTCCTCCTCTATACCCTTCCCACTCTTTCATTTCCTTCCTCCTGGGGACAAGAGGCATCTGACAACCTCCTCCACACAGCCCTTCTTCAAAATTATTAACTGGTAGTGGAGCAGTCCGCTTCGTCATGTTCAAAACAAATTAAATAAACCATCACCGGCCTAAAGGGAAACAAGCAACAAAGCGACCGATCGGCTAAGAAACTGAACAACCACAAAGTATACTCCCAGATGACAGAGCTCAGGGCGGCCCTGTGTGGGGCACTGACGCGGTGTGCTGGCCGCAGGAGGCGCCCATCGCCCTCCTCAGGATGCCCCGGATGCCTTCAGAGATGGGGAAGTCAGGGGAGGGAGTGGGATCCAGGTGTGGGAGGTGGAGGGAGACTCTAGATTTTACACAGGATGGGCCCCTATATAGCAAAGTGGAGTTGGGTCCAAAATTGAAATCCCACTAAAACATGTACTTCTAAAATTGTAAACGGTACCTTCCCCCATTTATGTGGGTCTGAAACTCTATAAAACCAGAATGTGAGCATTTACAAAGGTCATCACCCTGCAGTGACTGAGGCAGGAGCACTCTACAGTGGATTTGCGTGAGTTGGGGTGCAGGGGTCGGTGGAAAGGAAACAGATGAGATATTTGGCTCACGGGGAGTTTTGCACGAAGTCCTCAAACTAAGTCTGCAGTCTGCTTGGTCAGCGGCCACCTTCCCACCACCCACGTTTCCAGACGGTGGTTCTGCCCGGGAACTGGGCATCGCTTTGGGAGAAAGTCCCCTCGAGCCAAGCTACCCGGTTCTCCAGCTTCTGGATCTGCTTCTTCCCGCCCTTCAGGGCCAGCTGCTCAGCCTCATCCAGGCGGTGCTGCAGGTCCTTCACCGTCTGCTCCAGGTTCTTCTTCATCCGCTCCAGGTGGGCGCTGGTGTCCTGCTCCTTCTTCAGCTCCTCGGCCATCATGGCCGCCTGGGTAAGTTCACAGAAAACATCCGTGGGCTGTCCGCCCATGCCATGCCTGCCCGGAGCACGTGCAAGATGCTAAGGTTGGTGCTGTGTGTGCGGATGCGTGCCTCCCTCCCTCAGCTGCCACTGAGTGTGCATAGCTCTCCCCCACTTTGCTAGTCCATCTCTTCAGGAAGCCACCCCTGACGCACTTAGGTCTTAAGGACATGGAACCTGCGTGTCACGCCCGGGCTTAGAAGCCCCCTCCGTCTCTTTCCAGGGCATCTCTGAAGAGAAAGAACGGAGCTCACATCCGTGATGGCTTTCTTGGCCTTCTCCTCTGCGTTTCTGGATTCCTGGATAGAGTTCTCCACCTCTGCCTGGCACTGGGCTATGTCAGCTTCCAGTTTCTTCTTGATGTTTATCAGACTTGTGTTCTACAAGGAAAATCAGATACCAGAAGTGTAGGTTATGTTTGGACACTGCAGACAGTTGGAAGAGAGAGGGCTCCGTAGGGAAGGACGCAAACCATGATCAGGTTCCATTCCTCACTGTCACGCGGGGTTTGCTAGACACAGTATTGGTCTTGACCAAACAGAGAGTCCCACGACAGACCCAAGAATTGCACGTGAAATAATTGAATAAATGATAAAAGCGGACTTTCAAATATTTGAGGAAGAACAGATTATTCAAAAAGGTGTTGGAAGAAGGAAATGATTTGTTGGCACAGCTATATAAAATGGAAAACAGTGCTAATGATCAAAATATACCATAAATGGAATTGCAGAAGTGAGGACAAACTGGAATACATTTGCAATGATTATTACTGAAAAATATTCCCTGTCTTCACTTAAAACAAATCAATACGCAAAAAGGGCAAGAAATACAAATAGGTAAGACACAACAGAAGAAATCCAAGTGGCAAAAAATATGATGAAATGTTATGCCTCAGTAATCAAAGAAATAAGAATTTTAAAAAAGAAATATTTTTAACAATAAAATTAGTCAAGTTTAAAGAATAACAGCTAAGGTCTTTGAGAATTTATAGGAAAGAGCTCCCAATGGGTAATAAAAATTGAGACAACTTAATTAAAGATCAGTTTACAATATATTACCAATGTCTTTACTGTTTGGACCATGAAGTTTTACTTCTAGAAATATTAGGAAAATAATAATAATGTAAATATGTGAAAACTTACTTATAAAGAAGTTCATTATAGCAATCTTTCTAATAGTAAGTTTTTTGGGGAGAATGATATAAAACATCTAATCATAGATAATTAGTTAAATAAAAATGCCATAATACACAACTAATATGGACTACCTTTCTGCCATTAAAAACAGCCATAGAAAATCTGTAAAGGTGTAGAAACATGTTCATTGCTAAATGAAAATAAGTTGGAAAAAATTCGATCACATTTTTACAAAAAAATATAATATTTACGGACCTAGACAGGGCTTAGCATGAAAAGTCTCCACATGTTAACAATATGATTAGCGCTTTTCTTCTGTTCCTTTACTTGTACTCTCTATCCTATATAATAAAAGGGTAATATGCAAATTGACCCTAACAGCAGAACGACTGGGAGTGACTGGTCACTATGACACACACTGACCAGTAGGGGGCAGACGCTCAATGAAGGAGCTGTCCCCTGGTGGTCAGTGCACTCCCATAGGGGGAGCTCTGCTTAGCCACAAACCAGGCTAATGGCTGCTAGCACAGCGGTGGTGCTGAGAGCCTCTTCTGCCTCCTCAGCAGCGCTAAGGATGTCCAACTGCAGCTTAGGCCTGCTCCCAGCTGGCAAGTGGACATTCCCTGAGGGCTCCTGGGCTGCCAGAGAGATATCTGACTGCTTAATCCCCTGTGGAGCGGGACTAAACCAGCAGGTGGACATCCCCCGAGGGGTCCCAGACTGTGAGAGGGCATAGGCCGAGCTGAGGGACCCCCCTGCTCAAGTGCACAAATTTTTGTGCTCCGGGCCTCTAGTTTGTTTATAAAAAGGAATTTTTTAAAAAACGTTCATAAAAATGACAAAAATAATTATTTTGAAGGATAATCCTAACTTTCTAAGATTATGGCTTCTACCTGAAGCCTTCTCCAGCCCCTTCATGCAGTCATTCACCCTTCCTTGCTCTGACTTCCTGCAACACGCATGACCTCCTATGTTCAGAGGAAGAAGGCCCAGTGGAGGGAGCCCGGCTGCACCTGGGAGTGCAGCAGCTGCACCCGGTCGCTGGCATCCAGCAGCTCCTGCTCGGACAGCCTGCGGGCCCGCTCGGTCTGCTCCAGGGCCACCTTCATCTCCTCCAGCTCCTCCAGCAGCAGGCCACTCCTGCGCTCCGTGATGGCCAGCTGCTCCTTGAGGTCCTCGTTGCTCCTCAGGGCGTCGTCCAGCTGCAGCTGGGAGTCCTGCAGGGGAAAGCAGGGGTGAGTGAGGCTGGAGCCCGCAGGCCGAGGGCCCAGCTGCCCCCACAGGACCCCGCGGTCACCTTGAGCTGGCCCTGGACTGTGCGCAGGTGCTTCTGGGTCTCTGCCAGCTGGCGGTTGGAGTGGCCCAGCTGGATCTCCATCTCATTGAGATCTCCCTCCATCTTCTTCTTCAGCCGCAGGGCATCGTTCCTGCTCTGGATCTCCGCATCCAGCATGCTCTGCATGGCCTCTGCTGCCCGCTGGCTGTTTCTCTTTAGCTGCTCGATTTCTTCATCCTTCTCCGTGACCTTGCGGTCAAGCTCGGATCTTACCTGGCTCAGCTCTAGCTGGACACGCAAAATCTTGCTCTCTTCATGTTC
>PVJC01008735.1:0-47634 GCA_004026665.1 Murina feae | reverse complement strand
GAGCCTCAGATGCGGCTGGGGGCAGGTCCCCAGTGGTCACACACACACACACATACACACACAAGGTGCCTGGCAGACTGGGGCCATCATAGGACATCCACTGAGGGGTCCCAGACTGTCAGAGGGCACAGGCCGGGCTGAAGGACTCCCTCCACCCCGAGTGCACAAATTTTTGTGCACCGGGCCCCTAGTTTCAAATAATTTTGTACCCCCATCTGTTCTGCGTGTCCTCTTAATGTAATTGATTTTTGTTTTCTTATGTTTATTTTAAATTTTTTTACTGATTTTAGAGAGAAGAAGTAAGAGAGAGAAAGAGAGCGGCATTGACCGGTTGTCTCCCACAAGCACCCTGGCCCAGGGATAGAACCTACAGTTCAGTGCACGGGATTACAGATACTGCAATCAACTGAGCCACATTGACCAGGGCCTCTATTTTTTATTTAATAATGTGTGGTTATAAACAAGGATTTACCTTTATAATTATTAGCAAATATATAATATCTTTCTGCTCACACATACTATAAAAATATAATGATTTGATTATAAATTGAAAACAAAATATTTCAACAGTATTTTAAAAATGTTTTCTTCTGTGTCCTCTATCACATATGCACACTGATACCAATGTTCTTTGGTAAGTTTATAGTATGTTGTAAATTATTTTTTGAAAGGTTTGGGTTTTCTCTCGAGCTAAATATTTCCCTCTGGTTGTTTGTTTTATGTCATTTTCAAAGCAAGACTAGATGCCATGAATTTTATTTATTTATTAAATGACCTTTATGAATTTTTTGATGTCCCAATATACTGGGAGCCCTTTTTATAAAAAAGAAAGGATAAAAATAAATGTACAAAGTATTTTTGTTAGATACCAAACCATCATGATTTATTATTACTGAACAGAATTTGAACTTGGTCAGATTGGGGTCTTCTTCAAATTTCAAAAGTGACAATGTTAAAGGCTACTCTGGACTTGGGAAATTCAATTTCCCAGTCAATTTTAGAACAGTCATTTGAAGGTAAATGATCTATTTGAAAGAGTTTATCTGTGGAAGAAACTATAAGCAGATTTGATATTTTTTAAGTGGGTCTAAAATAAATTCCCAATGTAAGATTAGAAAGGTTTTTAAAGGCCATGGGTTCATGAGAAAAGACTTGTTATCTTATTTCTATTTCTACTTCCCTTTGGAAGATAATACTGAATGGTGGGGCTTGTAGTAATATATTCAGAGTTTTCTTTAAAAGACATACTATTTTCTTCCCCCAACTATTTAGTAAGACACTGGCCATGCCCAAATCTACCAGTCTTCCCAGAGGAATTAAGTTGATTTTCATCTTTAACTTCACATACAGCTGCCTTTTCTTTATGAAGTTCCCTCTTCTCACTTTATTACCTACTCCAATACTTGTTCTCATTTCCTCAAACTACCTGCTTCTCTTCACTGTAGTCAGACTATAATTTCCTGCCAGAATGTCCTGAGTTTTAATTTTGTTTTCAATTCTACCTCCTGGGTTTCAGTAGTTTTTTTGTTTGTTTGTTTCGTGTGTGTGTTTTTTTTTTTTTTTTTTTACTTTTTTTGTTTTTGTTTTTTTCCTGTTGTGTTTCAATGAAAAGCTATTGGTTTCTTTTTAAAATTCCTTGGTTAAAAGAAATCAGAAATTCCAAGGCAATGGCAACTGGACACACTCAGAATATGCCTATACAGCCCTTGGAATACTCACAGGGATTCATCACATTTTTGTACAGATGAGGAAACAGGTTCAGAGATATAATAACTCTTATAAAATAATTATAATAGTTAATGTGTTTTATCTAGGCACTGTGATTTGTGTGTTTGAGAAATTATTTCCTTTAATCCATACACTAATTCTAAAAGGTAGATAGTATCATCTCTATTTTATAAAAGAAAATAAAACCAAAAATATTTTAAAATATAATAAAAGCCTAATATGCAAATTGACCAAATGGTGGAACAATGGTGGAAGAACTGGTCACTATTATGTGCACTGACCACCAGGGGGCAGATGCTCAATGCAGAAGGTTCCCCCAGCCCACAGGCCCCAAGCCAACCAAAGCAGGTGCCAGCAGGGTCCCCGATCATTGCCCCATTGGTTGACCCACAGATCAGCCCTTATTGCTGGCCAGGCCTAGAGACTTTACCCATGCATGAATTTCATGCACTGAGCCTCTAGTTTTAAAATATTAAAATATCAAAAAGCATGGCCCTAGCCAGTTTGGCTCAGTAGATAGAGTGATGGTCTGTGGACTGAAGGGTCCCAGGTTCGATTCTGGTCAAGGACACATGCCCAAGTTGCAGGTTGGATCCCCAGTAGGGAACATGCAAGAGGCAGCCAATCGATGATTCTCTCTCAACATGGAGGTTTCTATCTTTCTCTCCCTTTTTCTTCCTCTCTGAAATCAATAAAAACATATTTAAAAATAATAAAATATTAAAATCCATGGAGTTTTACCAAATAATTTATAAAGAGGTGTTTTGGTAGGCATAAGATTATTCATAGGATAATGATCTCTATGATTTTGATGAGTGTATATTTACGCATTGACCCTAGCTCTCATTTCAGATTCACGCATCAGAAACCAAGCTATTGCATATAAATGTTGATAAGCCCTGAGGAAAAGCTGGCATCTTGATCTTTTGGGGCTGCTATAACAGAATCAGACTAGGTGGTTTATGAAAAACAAAAGTTCGTTTCTCACCGTTCTGGTGGCTGGAGATTGGAAGATCAAGGTGCCAGCACATTGTGTGGTGGTAAGAGCCCTCTTCCTGGTTCATAGCTGGCACCTTCTCTGTCTTCTTGTGGTGAAAGGGACAAGGGATATCTTCTGTTTTGTAAGAGCACTAATCCCATTCGTGAAGGCCCCACCCTTCATTAAATTCATACCCTTTTAAACGTAGGTCTGGATGAATTCAGTTCTAGGTGAAGGACACTTTCCAGTGCCATGATGTTGGACTTGGCATGGGATTTCCTTTGCTTAAAGTAGTGTTAGTGAAGATGATGTGGACTTAAACATGTGGTATAGTCTGCTATAAGAACATGACATGAGCAACTTCAGATTAAAAATAATATTTAAAAAACACATGCAACACAATTGAACCTAACTCACCATTAAGAACCAAGACTAGTTGATTCTAAATCAGAGTCATAGAGGAGCAAGATTCTCTATGTATTTGAGATTGTTAAGTAGCACAAACTAAATTGAAAATCCTAATACAGTATTCAGTGGTATGTTGAATAGCAAGTATTTGAGGACATAAACATACAAATTTAGTTCCTTCAAGAAATATGAGTAGCCAGTTATTAATTTTAGTATATGTGCTGTCAGAGTGAGCAAAGAGTACCCAGATATTAAAATGTTATCTTTGGAAGGCCGGGGAGGGTTGTGGGGGAGGGGAAAGAGATCAACCAAAGAACTTTTATGTATGCATATAAGCATAACCAATGGACACAAGACACTGGGGGGTAGGAGAGCCGGGGGAAGGTCAAGGGGGAAAAAAGAGACATATGTACTACTCTTTGTAATATTTTAAGCAATTAAAAAAAAGTTATCTTTAAAAAACTTGGAGAATTTGCTGTTAAACTCTGCCCATTTAGACCAGGGATTTCAGCTCATATTGATATAATCTCTCACATAAACACTGATTAAGAACTTGACAATGTCTTTATAATTAATTTAGCATATTAGTTATTCATGAAACTCTACTTCATTTTACTCCTGTGAATTTTAGTTAGCTTCTACAAGGTAAGCTCTGATCCCTTCACCTTCTAATCTATAATGCCCTTATAACTTAACTAGTTCATGTCTCTAAGTTAATTGTTAAATGCCCAGTCAGATAAAATTTCATAAATATCATTGTGTTTGTATTTCCTCTGTTTATATTGGAAACATATATAGCATGCAGGCTATGAATGTGGGTTGTAGGACCAATTAAGCCTGAAACATCACTGGAAGCAAAAATGACAAAACAGAAGTTGTCCTACTTTCAAGCACATCATAAGAAAGCAGGATTCTTTGGAAAAGACAATAATGCTGGGAAAATGGGAAGTGGCAGGAAAAGAGAAAGATCGAATATGAGATGGATTGACTCCATAAAAGAAGCCATAGACATGAGTCTATAGGAGCTGAGCAGGGCTATGTGAAGACAGGACACCGTGGAAATCACTAATTAATGGATCACCAGGACTGGGAGTTGACTCAACAGCAAGAAGCATGCATGCATCCATGTGGGTCCTGTAATTAGACTGTTTGGACTCAACCACAAATACTTCATCTTCTTAAGCTTCCAATGCCTGTTTTTGCATGAGTTAATATTAGTACTTGCCTTACAGCTGTTGCCAGTGTTACATGAGTCAATACATTTTTTTTTTTTTTTTTTTTGCACAGCGGTGGGCATATAGTAAGTGCTCAATGGATAGCGTGGGAGGCTTTGGGAAAGGGAACTATGAGGTAAGATACTACCTCTTTGGAATTAGCATACAGGAACCATCACAATATGGTCTAAACCTGCCTTGATCTAGATGCCATCCTTGTACACTGAATGTCATTCATACACTTCCTCCTTGCTTTAGTATATGCTTTTTTATTCTGTCCATAATACCTTTATCCTTCTTCTCTCTCTCCAGCAGCCAAACTTCTCTTTTTAAAAAATTCAATTCATATATTACCATCTTTGAAAAACCCTCTGTGAAGAATTAATCATTTATTTCATATTATTCCTACAATATTTACTTTCACTGTAATTGTTAGGCTGTATGTGAAACCCCCATCAAATGGTCATCAGCAAGAATGATTGGAGTCACATTTACTAATCTCCATAACACTGATGTCTATTACTATGCTCAGTATGTGTTTATTAAATAAATGAATTAATGAGTAAATGTATGTCTGCAAAAATAAATGAGAATATTTTTTCATTTTGTGACCAAACACTAACATGTAAAGATTCCATACACATTTGCATTCTTACCAAAATGAATTAACACAGAACCTTCTATAAATTTAAATTTTCATGTGTCCACATGTCCACAGAAACCATTGCAAATATTCCTTTATGTAACTTTAAGTGAGTTCATCTGTATGTAAGTGAGTTCATCTTATATAAATTCAATATGTTGGATCTTATCATTTTATTGAAAATGAATCCCTCAATCTGTCATATTTGACATCTCAGATAAATATCAGGCATTTTGGGAGTTTCTGTGAATTGTGGTGTTCTTGCTATATGTCCTAAATTGGATATTCTCTGTCAACATTTGCAGAGTGCAGTTGGATATGTCTTCACAAAGTCTTGAATAACTATGACACTAATTTAACTGTGATAGACTAGTTCCAGCATCTTGATTAGCTTAAATATTTTTGGTGTTCAATGAGACATTTTTGTCAATAGGTTAAAGATTACAAAATTCAGAAATGAACATCTGCTATTCTTTCTATCTTTGCTACATAAGAAATTTAATTTCAGAAGAAAATCAGAAAACCCTCCAGCATTAGGTTTCTCTTCATTTGATTTCACTGATGTCTTCAATTTAAATGTGTCTGTAAGTTTAGTTATAATAATAATAACAGACTTGGTCTCCGTTTGGTGCCAGGCATTTTATAGACTTTAGATTATTTACTCGTTGAATTCTAAGTTGACACTAAGAAGTAGCTATCATTATTTTTATCATATATAGTTAGATGGATAGTCAGATAGATTAATATGGAGTATCAGACAAAGTAATTTACTACAGACATATATTTGATAACGTCTAACCCTGGCTTTGAATTTCATTCTGAAAATATTTCAATTCCCTTAATCTTTTCACTGTACCACATGGCCATTTCTGCTAATTTTTACTTTAAAGAGAAACTTAGTTGTTCATTTAGAGTATCTAATAAAGTGTTTAATAACTGAAATAATTCCACACACGCACACACACGCCCCCCACCCCCATGGCCTGACGTTGGTCCCCATTCCTCAAACCTGGCAAAGTCTTGATATGTAATTATAATATGCCAGGCAAAGCCTACAAGGCCAGGGGGTAATTTTCTCCTGATGTTCTTTTGATATAAATGAGCAGAAAAGGCAAAAATATTTGGCCTGCCTCTTATTAACCAAATGAACATCTGAGTGACCTGCTTGAAACAAAGTCTTTAATGTAATTTATGGATCTTAGCAAAGTTCTGCCCAAAGCACTGTTATAAAGATGAATAAAGGCCTTATTACCAAGTTAACAAAAATGGAGTTCCTTGACATGGTAATTTAAATAGAGTTCATGATGTAACTTAGGCACATGATGAGTATAAAATGGGAAAACAAAAATGATGAATTGCACATAT
Source organism: Murina feae (assembly GCA_004026665.1). NCBI lineage: Eukaryota > Metazoa > Chordata > Mammalia > Chiroptera > Vespertilionidae > Murina > Murina feae. The sequence continues at coordinate 41,297 of PVJC01008735.1, read as the reverse complement.
GTTGGACAAAATGCTAATTTTTTAATCAGATTAAGTATATGAATTGGTTAAGAGAGTAAATTCTATCATTAAAATACAATTTTAGTGTCCTCGTTATGGTGCCCTATACATTTCCAATATAGCACTCATTACTTTTATAAATTATATAAGTATGCATTGTTTGGTATAATGCTTTTTTTCATTAATAAAACTATTTTCCAGAGCAAGAACTAAGTTTATCATATAGCCCTAGTCCCAAGCACACAACAGTGCTAAGTACATATGTGTTTGCATAAATCAGGGAATGGATATATTCAAATAGCCATATTCATGTTTTGTCCAATAGAAGATGACTGATGTAAAATATCATATTAGCTAAAAACTAAACTTCTATTCTTATAAGTATACCACCATCCTACTGACCTGATTTTAACTTTATTACCTCTTTAAATGCCCTAATATAGTCACATTCTCAGGTACTGCTGGTTAATTTTTGGAGGATATAACTCAGCCCAAATCAGATGGTAATGCAAAGGTAAAACAAATACTTCTAAGGGAATTTGTATTTTAAAACATCTCATCCAATCGTTTAATTAATAAGTTTAGCTAGCGCTTCTTAAATATCAATGAGGAGCAGAAAACTACATTATCCTCTGTGAAATAACAATGTGGAGACATATAAAATAGAAATAAGAATTCTACAATTTATCTTTGTAACAATGACAAGATATTATGTCTGTTTCAGGAAAAGGTAAACTTCTATTGACCAATTACAGAACTATTAGACTCCAAAGCCCATATTTGTTTTATTTTTTATTTTATTATATATTTATATATTTAATTGATTTCAGAGAGAAAGAGATAGAGATAGAAAGAGAAAGAGATAGAAACATTAATGATGAGAGAGAATCATTGATCAGCTGCCTCATGCATGCCCCACACTGGGGATGGAGCCCGCAATCTGGGCATGTGCCCTGACTGAAAATCTAAATGTGACCTCCTGTTCACAGGTCACGATGCTCAACCACTGAGCCACATCAGCCTGGCAAGAGTATGACCTTAATACTCATACACCTGAATCACTGATCTCCCAAACAATCCTAAATCATGCAGCTGCATAGTTCAAAATCTTTTCTCTTGGGCTCCGAGGGCTAGATAGTGGGCAGTAGGATTCTCTGGTGTGGCTTAATGTCCGAGTACTAGAACATGACTTCCGAAACCTCTCAGGATTACACGGAATTCAAAAATACAACTAAAAGACAGAATCGAAGAAAAATCACAGGCCTGAGAGGCCATGGTGAGATCATGATGCAAAGAAGAATCTGACCCATCTATATGCATGAAGAGAGACAGTGAGAAATGCCCTCTGTAAACCAGAGAAGGGACCGAGTTCAGAGGATACCAAGCGCCACATTAAGGAATTTATATAGTAGGATGTAGGCCAGTCATTCTAAATATTTACTTTGCAAAGGAAACACAGGAAGAGCTTGAAACCCATTGCCAAAGTTATTTTCCTTGTACCCTAGAACATGTTGAGGCTAGGTTTGCAGATGTCACACTTAGAACTCTGCCTGTAAACAGTGTGTAGTGTAGCCAGGAGAGGCTGGTGAACAGAAGTGTGGTGGAGACTGGCCAAAGAAGGCTGGGAAACGGGGAGAACAATTAGATTATTTCAGTGGCATAAAGAAGATTAGAAGTTCCAAATATTTCACATTTTAATACACAGATGGTGTTCTTTTATTCAACTGAATGGAAGGAAAGTTGTTTGTTATTTTAAGCTCAGGTTGAAACTGTGCTCAGTCTCCAATAATCTCAGAAAGCACTTTAATTCTCTGTAAGTATCTTGGCTGCTTATTGGATTGTTTTTCCTTTAGCTTAAATCTAATAAGATAATAAAGCCACTAAGAAAGGATTAGTGATCTCTGACCTGTTCCTCTAAGATGCTTTTACCACTAGTATTATGAATCAACTGAGCTGACTTAAGTAAAATAAGCAACATCCTGCGCTTTGTTTAATCTGGCAGTCAGAAGGACCAAGGTCTTTCTTAGAGTTCCTGCCAAAGGTTCCATTGAGTTCATCGCAAATCCTTTCTCCTCTTTTTCTAGTTCTCTGCCTTGTTCCCAAGGACATTTCTGAAACAAAATGAGGTGGCCCAACTCAAGAGCAGACATATATACTTGCCCACAAAGACAGGGGAGTTTTGGTTTATCAGAGGCTGCCAATGAATTAGATTTTCTCATTAAGAAAAGCTTTATCCTACACTTCTTTTGGTGCAAAATTGGTTCCATACTTATGATAGTTGGACTTAAGATTTTTGAATTTGCGATGATGTGAAAGTGATATGCATAATAAATTAGGTAAGATATTCAACACTTTATTGTAAAAGAGGCTTTGTGTTAGATCTCATTGCCCAACCAATCCTTACGCGTACTAATGTAAGTATTATGAACATGTATTATGTTTAAGGTAAGCTAATCTACAATGTTCAGTAGGTTAGCTGTATTCAATGCATTTTCAACTTATGGTATTTTTAACTTGCAATGTGTTTATCAGGACATAACCCATTGTAAGGCGAGGAGCACCTGTAATTTTTAGTCATATCTATAACTACCCTCTGAGAAAAGCACCCATAGAGTTCTACCTAGAATGGTACACAAACCAAAACAAAGCAAAACAGCTATTGACTTGGACTTCTGTTTCACACATTCAATCTAGTGAATAATATTTATTCCCCTTACAGTACAGAGACTCGTCTCTGTTCTCTCTCAACTCAATGAATATTTTTGTTAATAAAATATGATTATAATAAGAATACATATATTAGAACATTTATAAAATATAGATAACTAATTTAAGAAATTAAAAATAACCACACTAGAAAAAAATTGATATTTTTATAAAATAACCATGAAGTATTTATTGTTTAAAGATACACATTTTTGCATATCATTGGGCTCATATATTCAAGCTGAATATATATATGCATAAATATGCACACACATGTTGACCATAAACAAAAGATTGGCTAGTTATTCTTCAGCAAAACGGATTTATTTGTAAAAAAGAAAGGATTGCAATCCAGTAGGTGCAGCCATGACTGGCCACCTGAAAGGAGAGGAGTGAGCGATCGAAGAGAAAGCTGGTGTGTAGAGGGGAAGAGGAAGTTAGAAGGAGGGCTTTTATATGGAGTTCTAACCACAGATTTATTCCTGTAAGGCTTTTGGAAATGACTTGGGCTGTGAGAGCTCCTCTGACAGTCCCTCCTGGTTCCTGTCTTGGTTAAGGTCTCTGTCATAAATTTTGACACGTAAATTCATATAGGTGTGGTTTATGATACGAAGCTGATGTCCATATATAAATTTTGCTTAGTATAGCAAGTTTTAGCCACAGGGGTTTTACATGGTATTATTGATTAGAAGTAATAGCTCACCTCCAGCCTTATATCAAAATGTGTTTCATTAAAGATAATGTATTCATTAATTCATTTACTTATTCATTCAACAGTTATTGATTCACTGCTCTATCTAAAACACCGTGGTCAGCATCATTGGAAATATACATATGCAAAGTGCCTACTGCCAAGCCTCAAATAGTTAGCTTACAAAGTCATTTCTAAGCTTATGAAAGAGCCAGTTCTGCCTCTTACTCAAAGCCTCCAGTAATGCCTGTACAGTCTACATAACTCATTTGCTTGTAAAGGCTTATGATCTTTCAGCATAGGATAGAAATTATCATGTAACAAGGAAAGATAAGCCCAGATTGCAATTTCTGCTGCGTGACTCTATGCTTCTTGTGTTCCTTCAAGAATATTTTGCAGCCATGAAAATAGGAATGCCTCAAGAGTGGTTCCTTCTTCAACATGCCTTTATTTGAGTATTTGGCTACAAGATGACTGGATACATAAGAGAAAAAATCAGAAGCTAGAGAAGTCCTTGGGCTGCTCCTCAGAAATCCTTACCCTTTCAGAAAGGAGACATATCCTCATTATCTGGTCATCACTGGGGTTATGGGGTATAGGGTTGTAATAAAATAGTTATTACATTTTTATTTTTACTTTTAAGGCCAGAAAGAGTATCAAACAAAACAGTGACTTTTGGGCCTCCCAAGTAGTCCCATCATGACTTACTTATTACTGTCCTGGTTAAAAGAAACTCTTGCAGGGTATTAGGTTGTTTTGTATCAGTTCAGTAAAATCATTTTTTTAAAAAAAATATTTTTTTATTTATTTCAGAGAGGAAGGGAGAGGAAGAGAGAGAGAGAGATAGAAACGTCAATGATGAGAGAGAATCATTGATGGGCTGCCTCTTGCATGCCTCTAACCAGGAATCTAGCCTACAACCCTGACATGTGCCCTTGACTGGAATCAAACCCAAAACCCTTCAGTCTACAGGTTGAAGGACTATCCACTGAGAAAAACCATCTAGGGCAGTAAAATAATTTTTTAAACATACCTGGTTTCAGTTTGGACTCATTTCTGAAATTTTTTTTTTGAAAGGTTGGCCCAGTTTTTGTTATTTAGATTATTTGGGGATTTGACAAAATATTTTGTTTCAATCTTATTTCTGGTTGTTTCTTTCTTAGACAAATATAACCTGAAAGTCACTTTACTCTGATTTTTCTTCAAAGGCAATGTCATGCTAAAGTGTGAGGAATTTTCTATTCAATTGTGTAGTAAGCTTGTTGGATAAAATACACTATTCATTCATTCACTCATTATTATTTTTCCATTCAGTAAATGCTTACTATATATCTACAATGCATCAGATTGGGTATTAAATGCTGGATGCTGGATTAATTGAATAAGACATGATGACTCAAGAGGACATAAGACAAGACACTTTGCATAAGTACGTGAATGATGCCAAGAAAGCATAAAATACGGATGTTTTGTGAAACTATGGCACTCTGGAACTGGTTTTTGAAGAGAACAGCATGCAAGAGTCATTGAGAATTAACTCCCATGACACATTTTGGATCAAATCTGGAATCTGGGTATGTGTGTCCTGAATAAGAACTGAACCATGACCTCCTGGTTCATGGGTTGATGCTCAACTACTGAGCCACACCAGTTGGGATCATTTTACTTTTAAAGAACTTTTATTGTAATAATTATGATGTGAAGAAGATTTTTTTCCTATATATGTGATGGCACCTATCAACTGATTTTTATGAGGGTTTATGTAGAAATGACATTGATAGGTAAAAGAAATGCCAGATTTGAAGACTTTCATTTATATTGCTAAATTGCTACTGAAAATGTTAAATAATTTATATGGGCATCAGCAATGACTAAGAACATGAATTTTTTAAATTAGCATTTTATTATTATCATTAAGAAAATGCCTGTCAGTTCAATAAAATAGGCGTATTATTTTAAAATGTGCATTTTTCTAATGATAGAGAAGTTTGAGTATTTGGATACATTCATATTATTAGACAGTAGTTATTCATTGTATAATTATATGTTGAAATGATACTATTAATTTTAAAAATTATAATACTATTAAATTGCTGTCAATTGTTTAGTTGTGATTTTTAGGTTTTAAGAATATACATTACATAGATTTTCCCTATTTGTATTCTAATGCTGATAGATTAGCCACAAGTCACAAAATACAGCTAAATTCTTTCAATGATATTGGGCATTCTTGAATTTTTCCTTGAGATTGAATTTAATGTGAAAGTCTTTATAACATTATTCATAATTTTATTAGTTTTCAAGATCTGAAATAGATTATCTTCTTCCTTACAAGGAAATAACATTTTATTCTTATTTCACTAACTTTATTTAGGCATGGAGGATGCATTTTATTAAATGTTTTATACAGTCAACTAGATAACTAAATCTAACTTTTTTTATTACTGAAGAAATTAATGACATGAGTCAATTTCCTAATATTGAAACACATTGCATATCTGATTAATATTATGATTTTCTTATTCTTTAAAGGAAATAAAAGACACGTACTTGCATCTATAATCATAAATGAATATTACTCAAAAAGTTTCTTTTATTAATGTTTTTGTCATGTGACTTTAGGGTTGATTGATTAGATCAATCTTATGATTTGGAAATTTGCAGACTTTTTCTTTTCTTTGAATTAAGTTAATTTGTGGGTTAGTTGAATCTATTCCTTTTATAGGTAGAATGGTCAGCCATAATCATTACCATCAATTCAAGCTGCTATCATCTTTGTTAGTACTATTTTCATAGCCTCCTTACCAGTGTCCTTGTAGTCACCCTGTGTGCCTACATTCCATTTGCTACATAACCAGCAGTGCAAAACACAAATCAAATTATATCAACCTCTTGTTTAAAATCCTGCTGAGGCATCTCATGTCACTCAGAGTAACAGCCAAAGATGTTTACCATGCATTCATAATGCACAACTTGTAATATGGGAAATAGCAGTAGTCACTAATCCATTTACTGAATGCACAAATGAAGCTAGAATGAAGCCTGGTTAGGAGGGGGTATATTCAACCCTCAGTAGCCTTACCCTTTATTCATCAATCTCAGATAGAACTTGCATAGAACTCATTCCCTCTAGAATCTTAGTACTGTATAACTATTCAATGTTACCTAAATGTTACAGGGGCTGTAGTAGGGTATTACTGTAGGGAACATAATAGGCTATGGTATATGATAAAATATTATTATAAACTAATATAAGTATAAAAACACATATGCATGTATGTATCTAAGCATATATATGTGTGTATATATGCAATTTTATGAAAGCAACACATGCATATGATTTTTTAAAAAATAACTGAATTATATGAAATATTAATTAAGGAAATATTTGTTCTGCAGAAATGTAGTTAAAAATTATTTGGCTGATAAAAATCTAACCCAAACAATGCCATACCTAAAATTCCAAAGAATGTTCTGCCTCCATTGTTTTGATTCTCTCAGCAACTGCATTATTTTGGCTGAGTTATGCCTCTGCAATTAATTTGCTTCATATGATTGCAAATCACATCCACATTAAGTCCAACTTAGACAATGAAAATCTCTTGCTTTTTGAATGTGTAGGAAGCAACATAAGATGCAAGTATAATTTCAGGTATCTCTTTACTCTTTATACTAAAAGAGAATGTTAAAATCTACTCAGCAACTCTATCTAGTATTGCTCCCTTCAAATTATAAAATGGAAGATTAGAACCATAGATGCAGGGGGAAAATGTTGGTTTTCATAGCAGGCTTTAATTGGTAAATTGCTTGTGAATATTTCTGTACATAATCTTTGCTTTTTGATTTGCCTTGGAGAAAATGTTTGTGAATTTCCACTTATATTCTTAATACTGGGTTAGTAACACTACAAAATAAGGTCGCCCAACCCATTCAATCGCAAATTATATACAATATATAGAATGGCAGTTTCTGATTTTAATTTCTTTTAGGCCTGATTAACAAAATGCAGCATGTCTATTAAATGGACAACTGAGGGGATATACATGATTGAGTAATTCAGTCCTAAAGCTTGTAAAGATGAAGATAGCTCCTCTGAAACAAATTTTCATGGTACCAGTAACTGAGTAGACTTGGCTTATGTCATGCTGAAAAGTGTTTTGTTTCTTTTTATAAAGAGAGAAACAATTATATTGATTTGCATTTCATGCAATTTTATTCATATTTATTTCCTTTTCTGTAAACAGTAAGGGAAAATTGGAGATAATAGATATCTTCCTATTAGAATGGAAGGAGAAAGGAGAAACTGGAAGTGAAGAAAAGACAGGGTTTCTCCAGGAAATTTAGTTCTCATTATTTAATGAAGATTTATCAAGAACCTACTCTGGCCAAACTGTGCTACAGTCAAGTGAGGCAAATATACATACAATCAGCCCGGCAAGTGTTTCTCAGTGGCTGAACTTTGTGAATGAGGTCATAGCTTGATTCCAGGTAAGGGAAATGCCCAGGTTGTGGACTTGATCTCCAGTGTGGGGGGAGGGAGGTCAGGAGGCAGCCAATTAATTATTCTCTCTCATCATTGATATTTCTATTTCTCTCTCCCTCTCCCTTCCTCTCTGAAATCCATAAAAGTATATTTTAAAAAATATAAATACAAACCATTATAAAGGTAATACATTGCTTTAAATGATCTAGAAAGTTCCATCCTGTAGAATTCTGCTTATATCTTAATATCCAAAAACGTGATCATATGAACATCATTAGCTGTATATAGTCTTGGGTATAAGTGATTTTTGTTGCTATAACTGTGTGGTTCTTCACTCCCCCTCCCCCACTACTTTGTATTGAAGAAAAAAACCCGGTACCAAAAGATGCTTTGGCCACTAAACGTTGTAAGTGAAAACTCTTCACTTAGCATGATGTTCTCCAGGTCTATCCATGCTCTCACAAAGGGTAAGATTTCCTTCTTTTGAAAGTGAAAACTCTTGAATCAGACTATACTGACTTCAAATCCTGACTTGGCTACTTATCAGCTACATGTTCATGAAAAGTTTACTCAACCTCCCTAAGTTTCCTCACTGAAAAAGAAAGCAATAACAGAATCTCTCTCAAATGTTGCAGGAATTAAATGAGATGATATAGAAGAACCGCTTCAAAAAAAAACAAAACAAAAACCAAACAAAACACAAACAAAACAACAACAACAAAAAGAACCACTTCAAATAGTCCCTGGCGTATAAACTTTAGGTATAATGTAACATGCTGGATGCATTTCACTGAGCACTAACTGTGGCCAGAGCTAAGTTAAGAGTCAGGGATATCATATCTAAAGAATGCTTGGGGAGAGAGAGAGAGGGAGACAGAGATGGGGTGGATGGAGAATTACAGTGCATTTGTATTTCACAGAGTAATATACCATGTCATATATACAAAGTAATACATAATACTGGAATTTAGCTAATATGATTGTTCTTATTTCAACATTACTTTCTTCTTTCAGATACCAGAAGTCTTTATAAAAGACTTGGAAGCTTGAAATACCTTGACATGGTGCTATTTGCCTCTGAAACTGAGGAACATTTTCATGTTAACAATATATTTTTAAGGTCAGTAATAAAAGTTGGATTAGTGAACACTAGATGGCAGCATTTATGAAAAATTAAATTGGAATAAGCTGCTGTGCCACATTAAAATACACTGACCTCTTCTACACAACAATGGCTATTTTTTTTTTCCATTTGGTTGTTCATTTGTTTCTGCTTTTGTAAATGTAAAGTTTTAAAAGTTCCAGGCAAAAGAGGTAGACAGGAAGCTACTTAAAGGTATTTGACTGGTTTTCCAAGTAGGATTAGTTTAAGGTGACCAGAATTTAAGATTGGTAAAGCGGGACACCATTGACCACTTGGCCGCCGAAAACCGTATATTCCCTCCCTGTTCTCCTGCCATTCCCTAGCTTATCGTGCATTCTTTCCAAAAATAGGGACTTTTTTAAAACGCCGCGGGACGCAGGACAAATTGTTAAAAATCGGGACTGTCCTGCCAAAAGCGGGACGTCTGCTCACCTTAGCATTAGTTGCATGCTTTACTTCTGAATGATCAGGTATGTGTTTGAGCTATTGAATGATTCCTAGGAGAGTGATTAAAGATTGACACATAGTACAAGGGAACAATGTACAGGTAGGCATTTGCTTAGAGGAAATATTTTTTTTGGGAAAAACTAATTCTGCATGTAATGTTTGGCATTTAGGTTCTAATGGTTCCATAAATGGTTGTACTGTTTTTTCGTTACATACTAGAGACCCAGTGCACAAAATTTGTGCATGGATGCAGTCCTTAGGCCTGGCCGGTGATCAAAATGCAAGCATCTAGCATGGAAGGGCAGGTCCCAGCTAACCTCTGGGCCCTGGGCAGCCCCTGGGCCCCAGCATACCCTGCTCCATCTAAGTCAAGGCACCTAAGTCCCTACATGGAGACATGGTGAGCACGGCCAAATGCCACTGGTCTGGGCACAGTGTGGGCCTCTGAACTGCCCAGTTGTGTTGTACAGAAGCCGGGTGGGCAATGCACTCTCTCCTGGCCAGCCTCACAGACCAGCTCCTGTGCAAACCCAGAGGGAGCTTGACTGGCCCCTGTAGTCCCAGTGGCTGTGGCCAGGCTCACCCTGAAGATGCCAAGTAAGTGTGGGGTGGGCTCCTTGTGGGTGTGCAGCACCTTAGCAAAGGGGCTTCCCTGGTGCACTAGCCTTGGTGTCCTGGGGGAGGGTAGCATGAGGAGTGAAAGTGAGCTCCGCAGACACCCCGAATTCTCACCGTACCTCCCTCCCCGTCACCTCCACCCTCCAGATAGCCAGCAAGAGATCACAGCATGTTGCTGATGCCCGCCATGTTCTGCGCCACCCCCTGGTGGTCAGTGGACATCATAGTGAGTGGTCGAACTCAGTCAAACACTCTGTCAAGGGAACAATTTGCATATTAGGCTTTTATTATATAGAATAATAATGAGTGCAATTGAGTGTTTAGGGAAGTTTCATGAACAGGATTAAAACTTTGCAGGTAATTATGCATTTTTGGTTTAGTTTTGTAGATGAAGAAATGGAATTTTAGAAGGCTTAAGAACTTCTGAAAGGTGATACTTATAAATGGGGAAGTTAAGTTTCAAATTTTCAAATTCACATCATTCTGGGTCTCAACTGAGATTTTTATTTTTATTTTTACTAGTAAACCATAGATTTGAATTACTTGACTCTTGTAAAATCCACAATGTTGAGATACAATGACAGCATCCAGAGGAATTGAATGTGACTTAGAAACTTTTTGACCTGCATATTGGAACCAAATTATTAACAAAAAATTTGAACATGTTTTCGTCTTAATATCCAGAGAAAGTATTTGACTCTTGATTTTGTTAAATGAGGAAGGTCAATTGAATTCATCATTTTATTTTTAATTCTTGAATGATTGATTACAGTTATTTATGCAAGTGGAACTCTAACATACTACAGAGGAAACAGTATTTTTCATTATCCTTAAGAGTAAAAATGTGATAACATTAAAGGAAAAATATTTTTCAAAATATAGATGTAAGTTGTGTGATTTAGATTCTATGTAAGTTATAGAGAAACTTATACTGTTCATATTTTCTATGATTGTCATGTTATGACCTCTAAACTTTAAAAAAATGCATAGTTTGAGCTTTAACTGTAGAAGGCTATACTCTCATTTTAACAATAAGACTACTTTACAACTCAATTGTATACCTTTGTGTTCTAGTATAAGTTAAGGAAACTAATATCAAACTCAAACCTTTATACAATTATGAGAAAACAATTACTAATTTTCAACATTTCCTTTTTTATAGTAGAACATAGAGTGAAGCAGAAAAAGTAATTCCATTCAGTTATTTAATTAGAAATTTTCCATATCCCAGCTGATCTATCATTTATACATATCAAGGTTTTGTCCTCTTAATTTGGTTGATAAAAACAAGTTTTTCACATAAAATTATAGCAACAACCTGTTAGTCAGACCTATTTAAATATATCTTATGAATTGTTGCATACTCAATACAGAAAACTTTGGAAAACAAAGTGTTTTCAAAATACACATATTACTCCCAACCCACAGAGAGCATTACTCGTATTTAGTATAGTTTTCTCCAGTGTTTTCTTGATGCTATAACTGTGAATGTGAAAAACACAGATGCACAGGCACATGAACACAAACACACATATATCATATGCACACCCATATGTCTCAAAATTGGAATGGCATTGAATATAAAACTTTAGATTCTGTTGTCTTTTTTAAAATATGTTTTTTATTGTTTTCAGAGAGAAAAAGAGAGGAAAGAAGGGGAGAAACATCAATTATAAGATAGAATCACTGATTGGCTGTCTCCTTCATGCCCTCTACAGGGGATCAAGCCCAAAACCCACGCATGTGCCCTAACCAGGAATCCAACCATGATCTTCTGGTTCATAGGTAGATGCTCAACCCTGACCACACCAGCTGGGCTACTATCTTTTTTTAAAAACTTAACATTATTTTGTATTCATGTCCCATTAACTATAAATATTCTTTGAGACACTACATAATGTGCTATTATATTCATTTGACAGCATTTCTTTAAACAGTCTCATATTAATGTGCGCTCAGGTTGTTTTTATTATACTATGTAATAACCAATTTTATTATATATTGTAATAATAACTAATTACAGGAACAATCTTATGCATGCACTTTAAGTGTTTTACTGATTATTTTGTTCAGATAGATTTGTAGAGATAAAAATACTGGATAAAAAGTATGAACATTTAAAAAAATATATTTTATTGATTTTTTACAGAGAGGAAAGGAGGGGGATAGAGAGTTAGAAACATTGATGAGAGAGAAACATTGATCAGCTGCCTCCTGCACACTCCCCACTGGGGATGTGCCCACAACCAAGGTACATGCCCTTGACTGGAATCGAACCTGGGACCCTTGAGTTCACAGGCCAACGCTCTACGCACTGAGCCAAACCAGACAGGGCTGAACATTTTTTTAATATTCTATATAGATGTGCCAAGTTACTTTCTGGGAAATGTACACCTATTTTTATTTCCACAGATAGCTTATTACACTGCCTGTCATAGCACATACTCAGTGATTTTTAGCATTTTTGTTTTTGAAAACCTTAATTTGGTGAGTAAAAATTAGTATTCCATTGTTTAATTCCCAAGTCTGATTTTTATTAAGGATGAATAGTTGTTCACGTTCATATTTTTTATTTGTGTTTCTTTTGTGCATTGCCTCTTTATGTTCCTTTTAGGCAAATTTGTTGAAATGAACATAAAAGCAGCATCAAAACAACATAGTCGCCACATAACTACCAATCACCTTGAAGCCAGCTTAGCTCTTTTAGTATGGAATATGAATAATGTACAAAAGAATGCTAGAAAAAAAACAACACACCTCTAGGGTAGAAAACTATGCTAATCATATCATTGTTTTTCATGAAAATAAGGCATACTTTGAAGTATTTTTGCTACTTCCTTTCTATTCCCTTGGCTAAACTTTGTTTTCATAATGTTTATTCAGTTAACCTCAGTATTTTTAGTACTAGTGTAGTTTTGATACTTTCTCTAAAGCCCCCTTCCTTTTTAATGCATGTATTTTAAAATTTCTCAAGTTGGTTTATCTCAGTCAATAATACTGAATAGTGTAAATCACTGTCTACAAAGCCATTTCTTATGGTATGATTATTACTTTAAGAAAGTTTCATGTAGATATACATATATGCCATCTTCTAACAGTGTTTTCCTTGTGTATAACAGAAATCTAGATATTTTAAAGAAATAAAAGTGCCCTGGTCTGACCTGGACTGGTGGTGGACTTTTGAGGCTTTCCAACATTGGCTACTGTGCATTGATAGACAACAAAGACATAGACACACGATGCAAGTATGGAATGAAACTTTCACTTGGATACAAGTAGTGAAATGAGACTTATTCTATCCTTATATTTTATATATATACTAGAGGCCCAGTGCATAAAATTTGTGCACTGGGGGGTGTCCCTCAGTCCAACCTTCATCCTCTCCAATCTGGGACCCCTCAAGGGATGTCCAACTGCCCATTTAGGCCCGATCCATATGATCAGGCCTAAACGGTCAGTCAGACATCCTTCTCACAATCCAGGACTGCTGGCTCTCAACTGCTCGCTTGTCTGCCTGCCTGATTGTCCCTAACCACTTCTGCCTGCCAGCCTGATCACCCACTAATCACTCCCCTACCAGCCTGATCGACGCCTAACTGCTCCCCTGCTGGCCTGATCGCCCCCAATTGCCCTCCTCTGCTGGTCCAGTCACCCCCAACTGCCCTCCCCTGCTGGCCTGGTCACTCCTAACTGCCCTTGCCTGCTGGTCATCTTGTGTGAGGGTGTGGCAGTCAATTTGTATATTACCTCTTTATTACATAAGATAGATGTACATATGTCTCTCTCTCTCTCTCTCTCTCTCTCTCTCTCTCTCTCTATATATATATATATATATATTATATACACATATACATATACATATACTATATACTAGTATACATGCAGGTGTGGGCAAAACTAGGTTTACAGTTATTTGAATGAAAAAAGATACGAAGGTTATGTTTATTACAGTAGCTTTATTAACTCTGTTTCACATATTCACAAGTGTAAACCTACTTCTGCCCATCCCTGTATATATGTCAGAATTTTATATTGGTAATGGAATCTTCTTTTAGTTAAAAATGTGTAGAAAATGCCAGAAAAGGGAAGATGTCTTTTACTGTGATCAATGGGTAATTTATCAAACAAACCTGCATGAATGAGAGCTGCTATTCCTTCTACAAATGATACTGAAATCTGAAGTACTTAAAAATTTCCACATCCATTGTCCTGTTTCACCTTGGGAAATAATAAAATATCTTAACTGGTTCTGGAATGTGTGATGTAAAAGGCAAAACTCTATAGAGGTTGATTTGAATTGAAATGTTGATAAGATACTTTAAGATTAAAGACTATTTCCTCAAGGATAAAGAAAAGGAGATGTATTCTGGAAGGGAAGCTAATAGATTTTGCTTTCTCAAAGGTTGGACAATTAAATCTGTGTGTTGCACACAAATAGATGACAATTAAATCTATGAGAGTAGGTGACAACTTCATGGAAAACATTAAGGCTATTAGCTCTGACTTGAAGCCAAACAGATCAATCCCTGCCTAAGTGAGACTAGTTTAGCTTCTTTCTCTATCTTGTAAGTTATTTAACAATGTTTTTAGCACATGTATTTTTCTGAAGTACAGTTTCCATGAATACTATTTTGTTTATGATGCTATCTCATTGTCCCTCATTTAACATTTTCCCTTGAATAAGCCACATTCCCTTAAGTCTCTCAAATCACTTACATAGCATGCATTTTGTATGTTTAATAGTTAAGTAGGTAAATCAATTTGTTTGGAATGGTGTTATCTGCTTGACAAATGCACATATTTTTGCCAGTGTGTGATTTTATTATTATTATTACTATTGATTTGAAACAACTTCTGACAAAAGAGAAAGAAGCAAGCTCCAAAGCAGGATTGCATTTGAACATTAAGATGACAAAAATCTTGCCTACAGAAGAAATACACAACTTTACATAGATAATAAAGACAGACTTCTGCCTCCTAAATTTTACTTAAAATAAGATTCTCTCTGCTGAGATTGGCTTTGGAAACAACTGTTGAAATATTGCCATAAGTTAAACCACAGTTCATATCCTGCCTCCCTCCACTCACCATTCCTAGCCAAACACTATCCTTACATCTGTGTATTCAGAACATTTATTATTATTTTTTGATGTGGGGAATATTTGGTCTTTCTTTCATGCATTATGTCCATAAAAATAAAGAAAAAACATAAAAAATGAGAGAAAAATAAAATCAATGACTTCAAGAGCAACAAGAAGAAATTACTATAGAACATAGAATGAGTGATATATTCTTATGAAACTCATTAGAAAAAGCATAATAAATGAAGTGATATTTTAAAAATGTAACAATAAATAAATAATAATTTGAGAACTTCTCACTCTCAAGAAGGTGGCTAATTTACACCTAATGAACAACTATCAGAGACTTTTCCCTAAGAAGTGTACAAGATATGTTTGTTGAAAAAAATGTTAAAAACTGATCATGATATTGCTCTTCTCTTTGTGGAGTCTTCAATAACAGGCCATATGATTCCAGAGTTGAATAAATTATTAAGCCTAATTTTCTAGGTTTATACTTAGGCTAACAGTCCAGAGAGGTTGTGACTTACCAAGTTAGAGACAGATAGGTCATTTTATATAATGACAAGTGTTCTGAGGGAAATACAATACGATGGAGAATTACTCAGTGAGGCTAAGAACTATAGATTGGGTGGCTGCTAAAAACAATTTCAACTGAGAAGATTTACAAGGAAGAGCTCACTATCCCTTGTTCCCTTGCCAAAACATTTTAGGCAGAGTTTATATAGCATATACAAAGGTCCCAAGGTTAATAAGAACTTGAACTAATTAAGAAACAAAGAGAAAGTCAAGGAGAGTGGATTGTTACAAGTGAGGGTAAAGTAGACAAAGGAATGGTCTAGGAACACCTTGTAGAAGGTGGTCAGGCATTTGGATCTTATTTTAAACTAGAGGCCCGGTGCACAAAAATTTGTGCACTCGGGGTGGGGGGCATCCCTCAGCCCAACATGTGCCCTCTCGCAGTCTGGGACCCCTCAGAAGATGTGCACATGCTGGAGTGCCTGGCCAACCTGGGTGAGGGACAGAGGGCCGTTTCAGGCTGCCCACAGCCCTTTCAAGGTTTGGGTCCCTATTGGGGTGCCTGGCCAGGCTGGGTGAGGGGCTAAGGGCCTTTTCAGGATGCCCACAGCCCCTTTAGGGTTCGGGTCTCTACTGGAGTGTCTGGCTGAAAGCAGGTATCTGGGATTTATTTAACTTCTATAATTGAGACTTTGTTGCTTTGATCCCCTGCTTGAAGCCTGAGTTGCCGCTGGCAACCCAAGGTCCCAGCCTGGTAGGTATCTGGGGTTTGTTTATCTTCTATAGTTGAAACTTTGTAGCCTTGAGTAGAGCTCAGGGCCTGCAGGGCCCTGGCTTCCTCCATTGCCTGGGGCAATTCAAGCTCTGTGGCTGTTGCCATCTTAGTTGAGTTAATTTGCATATTCACTCCTGATTGGCTGGTGGGTATGGCTTGTGGGTGTGAAGGAGTGAGGGTTAATTTGCATATTGCTCTTTTATTAGATTAGATTGAAGGAAAAGCCATTGGAAGTGTATATATCTATATATCTCTATCTCTATCTCTATCTCTATCTCTATCTCTATCTCTATCTCTATACACACTAGAGGCCCAATGCACAAAGATTCATGCAAGAATGAGCCTTCCTTCCCCTGGCTGCTGGCATAGCCTGTGCTCTGGCCAAAGCCATCTTACCTTTTCCCATGCTGCCCAGAGCCTCAGAGCAGCTGGGGCAGTGTGGAATGTCTGCATCTTCGCCATGGTGATGACGCAAGCATCTAACCCCACCAGGGCCCTGGCCACTGGCCTTGTGCATGCAAATTAACCTGCCATCTTTGTTGGGTTAATTATTCACTCCTGATTGGATGGTGGGTGTCACAAAGATATGATCAATTTGCATTTTTCTCTTTTATTAGTGTATATATATATATAGTGTTGATAATGTTTTTGTTTTCAATGTTTTTGTACAATTATAAATATTTATTAGGCATCACTATATACCAGAAATTGTTTGCAACCATTGAGATCAAACACAACTTTGACCCTATATTCTAAAACCTCACCCTCTATTGTGGAAACATATAAAAACTATATAACAGAATACAATCAGTGCTATGATAGTGGTAGACTAGACTGTTACACTATAAGTACAGGAATGTAATCTGACTTGTTCTTCAGTCATAACACAATGTGGCACATAGTAGGTACACAGTAAATACCTACGGCAGAAACACAATAGCTAGGTCGATCCATTGATAAGTGTGGATTCTGTCCTATAAGAATATTATACCTCCAGTTCCATTTACTATTTGCTTTCTACCAGGCTCATTCTGTGAAATGATAAGAGGTTTGTCTGATTTTTACTTCTTATGCCTTAATCATTTCCACAGTAAGTGAGGTGCTGCCATTATAGACATGGTTTGCATGGTAAGTGTGGAAAAATCTATCTTGGTATCCCAGGTGGGAGACTGCACCAACCATTCTCTAAAGCTTGGATAAGTCACGTGGACCCCACAAACACTGGGGATTTGCTTGATGGGCTTTTAGAAATGCCGGTAAGCCTGGAAAGAGCTTCATCCTGCAGAGTATAGGTGAGGGTGATTAAGCAAAGGGACATGGGAAGAGAGTGGGGATGAAGTAATAGTGACAGAGAATAGAGTTACTGAGGAGGGGGAAAAGGCGAGGTGGAAGGCTGAGGATTGCAGGAAGAGTCTTAGAACCCAAGAATAAGTACAGAATAAGTAAGCAGAAGGCAGCAACTATTTATGTAAGTCTTGAACTGATTCCCTCAAGAAAGCCAATACTGGGAAGACAGCTCCTTTGCAGCAAGTCACTGTGATTTCATTATGAGCTCAGAGGCAGGCACAGGGTGGAATTATTTACCATTATTTTCTTCTCCTCTATTAACAGTTTGGAATGGCAGCAGCAACCCTCTTCAGGGAGGGGCCAGAAAGAAGAGTGTTTATAGAGCCTCAGAACTAGAAGAGCATTTAAAGATCATCTCTTTTAAAACTTTCAGTCCACAGACAAGGCAACTGAGGTTTAGCAATGTCAAGTGACTTGCCAAGGTCACTTTACTGTTTCACGGCCAAGTCAATAACAGAATCCAGGTCGCTTGGTTCTCAGTCAAAAATGTTTCTGCACAACAGTAGAGTTTCAGCTGCTTTTTTAGGCACCATGTTCAGAAGGTGGTTTGGCCTGAGGCAGAGATGGGTGTTCTTGAGCTCAATTTCTTTAGCCAGTTCATTCATCAAAAACAACATTTGTTGTTCAAGTAAAAGGGTAAATAGCACGAATCATGGGCTTAAGGATAAAGGGTTAACAGTTAGGTGAGAAACCAAAAATCCTTAGAGGTCATTCTAATGAATGATCTGAACTGCCACATTTTGATGACCAGTTATGGCAACTTTGAGTTGAGCTCACCTCACACAAATCTTAATCATTTCGTGGCATGGTAGGTATTAAATAGTTACTGTGTGGTTAACTAGTGAGTCTGTTAGAAGGCAGTGAGAAACCACTAAGGCATGTGTGACAGAATTGGTTTCAATCAGACTTCTGTTCCAAGCTTGGCTCTGCCCTATGGGGAAGAGGGAGGGAGAGTTAGGAGCATCCTCAGTTCCTTGGGGTGAAAAATGATAATGATCTTGAAGAATTGTTGTTGTATTGATTGGTTATCTACTCTAATAAAAGAGTAATATTGAAATTGACCATTTCTCCAGGACACCTAAGCCACACCCACCAGCCAATCAGAGAAACTGTATGCAAATTAACACAGCCAAGACAGAGGCCAACCACCACGGAACTAGATCAAACAGGAGGCTTCCATTGCACCAGGAGTAAACTGTCTGCCTAGGCTGGCTGGGCCTCTCTCTGCTCAAGGCAACATAGTTGCAATTACAGAAGCCACAGAGCTGAAGCAAACAGGAGGCTTCCATTGCACCAGCGATGGAGGAAACTGCCTAGGCTGGCTGGGTCTCTACTAAGGCAACATTGCTTCAATTATAGAAGCCACGGAGCTGAAGCAAACAGGAGGCTTTGTTACCTGCCTAGGCCTCGGCTTAAAGCAACAGTGTATCAATTATAGAAGTTAAATAAATCCCAGAAACCTAATTTCAGCCAGCCTTGCTGGGAATTTGGGTCAATGGGAGCTGTGGGCAGCCTGGAAGCCTGAAAACAGCCCTCAGCCCCGCACCCAGGCTGCCCAGGTACCCAGTAGGAACCTGAACCCTGAAGGGACTGTGGGCAGCCTGAAAACAGCCCTCAGCCCCTCACCCAGGCTTGCCACACCCCAATTGGGTGAGGGTCCACACTGAGGGGCTTGCCAGTCTGCAAAGAGCCATCAGCCCTTCACCCAGGCAGGCCAGGCACGCCAGCAGGTGGATATCCCCTGAGGGGTCCCAGTCTGTGAGAGGGACCTCCCAAGAGCACAAATTTTTGTGCACTGGGCCCCTAGTCTTATATAAAAGGATAAAAATCATAATACACATATATATGGATGACAGTCAACAGCATACTTAAAATATTAATTTATAATCATAACAATAGGGCAAAACTAGACCAATGGTTCAGTACCGATGGGGACAATATTGTTTGGGGATTTACAGAATGAAGTTTTAAGTTGTGAAGATTTATATTCCTGGATCTCTCCCTTTCCAGTTATTTGACCTCTGGGCAAGTAATCTAATTGTTTTAAACTTTCTTTATTATTAAAAAAAAAAAGTAGGAGTAAGAGAAATAAAAATTTAGTAAGTACTATAAGTCTTAAGTTAGTTAGTCATATAAAAACCTAGTACTATGCCTGGCTCAGTTAGTGACCGCTATTATTATTATCACTATTATTACTCATAGGGAGTTCCTTGCAGCTTTTCATTCTTGTCACCTTCTGAGACAATAAGTTGTTATAGGGGGAAAACATGAATTAGACACCAAGTTTCACTTTCTGGCTCTGTCCTTTAACTCACCATCATCACTAATGCTCTCCTCTTAGGAGGGTAGTTCATGGAGAATCCCTTAGGCATGCTCATAGGTGGCTCAGAGATTGTGGCCAAGTGGCCAGTGAAGAAACAGTTACTGATGGGACTTGTGATGTGTCAATAACTCCATGTCACTCTGGAGACAATGACTGAGTGCTGTCTTACTCTCCTCTTTCCATAATGCTCAACATAAAAGGAAACATTTCATCACCTGGCAGAGTTAGAGTGCTATCTCAGATCTGAGGTCACATACTGAGGCACAGAGAGTATATACTTCTCTTTGTTTTCACATGAGGAAAAAGGACATACTGCATTCCACACTAGTTAGGGGCAGAACTGGAATTAAATGTTAGATTCCACTAAGACCCCTTTACTGGATAAGGCTTTATTTATTTATTTATTTATTTCCATTGGCTTAAACATTTAACACTGTATATAATTAGGTCCCATAAATAATTAAATATTTAATCCCATGTGTATATCTTCTTTTTGAAGATACTTCAAGACAGTTGTTCACTCACACATTGTATCTGGGACCATCTGCTGCAGAATGGAACTACCATTCTCTTCCTACCAAGATGGGTGTTAAAGCAGAAGAAACCAAGGGCTGATATCAACTTCAAAGTAATTCAGAGAAAAAGAAAAAGCCTGGGCTTAGAGTTACTAACCAAATGAATCCCATGAACCAATAGCTCTTTCCCTCAAGAGAGAGATTCCTGTTTGAGTGCCCGAGATACCTAAACTACATAGCAGCCTCATCACTGACTATTTATGGAATTCCTTAAGCCTCAACGTCCTCATCTGCAAAATGGTGGTAATACTCATTTTACAGGATTGTTATAAAGATTAAATAGAATATAAAACTGTGCAGCATACAAAGTGCTAAATAAATGCAGGTTATGTGCCTTTCCTCTTTCCCTCAGTTTTTGGGGATTCAGGGCTTTGTAATGTCTTTCCCCCTCCTGGTGTTTTTTTGTTTCTTGTTTTCTTAAGAGCAATTCAAAGACAGCATTCTTTGTAACTGCATGCTTTAAACTATTGAGTAATCCCCTCAGTGACAAGAACCGTGTCAGCCTTGAGTTTACATTATCATGTCTGTGATCATCCATACTGTTTGGTTTCTGTCCAACTATGGTCATATTTATGATGATCCCTTAAATTCTGGACTCAAGGGAGAGTTGCCTTTCCCACTAAGCATGTCAGTTGGAGAAGGACATGCAAAATGTTAGTGTCAACATAACTACAAGGGTGAAAATACTACCAATTTTCACTAAAAACACTAAACCCAGAAACCCGCATGGATAATTGTAGTCATTCCACAGTGAAATTTTCAAATAAAAAATTCCACCTTATGTATTGATGGAATTTCCAGAGACTGGCCTTGTAAGGTATAAGAAAATTACCAGAACAAGGTAGGGGTAATGTTCTGAAGTTGGAATAAGAACAAATTGAATTGTTTAGAACAACCTATTTTATGCCTGGAGATAGACCTCAGAATCATCAAGGCCTATTGTGGGCAAATTACTAACCCAAATACCTATTTCTTAGAAAAAATGAAATATATCTTCCAGGCCCTAATAAGATTTTAAAATTTTATTAATCTGTTTAACAAGATTTTTTAATGATCTTTCATGATAATATTATTCAAAACAATATAAGAATATTCAGTGTCATTATAATGACAATATCAGAAAAAAGTCTCAAGATTTTAGTGCCAAAATACACTTTTATATTTATAATTACATTAAACCCCCCAGTAAATAAGTTAAATGACAGAATTTATATATGATTGTAGTGTTTCTAAAAAACAAACAAAACAAAAATGAATTCATGTGGAGGGTGGCCAGTGAAGAGTCTGGATTTCCCTTTTCCTTTAGAAAGGTACGAACCATATTACTCAAATATTAAAAACACTGCTTGAAAATATTTGATCTACTCATTGCTAAGGACATGATATTGGAATATTTTCACAAACTTGCAAAAAAAACTTAGTAATCTCATTCATAATGTAGTAATAGTAATACTTTTATAGACTGACATTTAATCAAATGCCATGATTTATAGCATTTAGCTTTATTTACCCTTTTCCTTCCTCTAAACTCTGCATATATATCCCTTCCTGATGCCACCAGCCACATGCATTCCATATATGATTAAATAAAGGATAACCTTAGTTACTAATAAAATAAATGCAAAGTTATGTTCTCTAATAAAAGAGTAATATGCAAATTAACCATCACTCCAAGACACCTAAGCCATGCCCACCATCCAAGCCACACCCACTAGCCAATCAGAGCGACTATATGCATATTAACCCAGCCAAGATGGTGGTTAATTTGGATACACAGGTGCAGAGCGAAGACTGAAGACAGCCTAGAAGGAAGCCAAGTGCTGCAGAAGGGAGCCAAGTGGCAGAGAAGGGAGGAAGCGAGGCAGTGGAGATGGGAGGGAGCAAGGCAGCGGCGAAGGGAGGAAGAGACAGGAGGGAGCGAGACAGCAGAGACTGTGGAGACGGGAGGGAGCAAAGCGGCAGAGAAGGGAGGAAGCTGAGGCAGCAGAGATGGGAGCGAAGCTGCCTCGGCAGGCTTCCCTCCCTTCTCTGCTTTGCTCTGGCTCAGGAAGCCCTATTCTTGCAGGAATCTTCCTGGAATGGGCTTCTAGTTAGTATATAAAATAACTTGAGTCTAGGTTATATCAGGAAAACATCTCTAAAATCCTATATAATAAAAACCCAATATGCTAAATGTCCGGTCATCTGGTTAGCTGTTCAACCAATCAAAGCATAATATACTAATGATATGCTAAGGCCACTCAGCTGCTCACTATGATGTGCACTGACCACCAGGGGGCAGACAGTTGATGGGTTGACCAGTTGCTATGATGTGCACTGACTTCCAGGGGGAAGATGCTTCGACTGATAGATGAGTTCACTGCTGGAGTCCGGTTCATTAAGACTGAGCTAGATGGGGCTGGACATGCCCTGAGCCCTCCCATGGTCTCTCCCCGGCTTACCAACCTCCCACATCCCTCCCGGTCTCTGATCATGCATCAGACTGGCCTGCACCCTCTCGGAATCCGGGACCCCTCAGGGGATGTTGGAGAGCCAGTTTCAGCCCAATCCCTCAGGTCAGGCCAAGGGACCCCACTGGTGCATGAATTCATGCACTGGGTCTCTAGTTGATAATAAGAATGGGTGAGATATTTAGAGTAATGTTAGCCTCTTAGGCCAGTTTTCTGGTCTGACTTGGAGATACCAAAATCCTATCTCCTGCAGGCAGATGTAACCTCTGATTCTATCATCTATAGGCAAAGCACCTGCCAGTAATGGAGCTTACTGTTAAATATGTATAAAACTGGCCAGGTTACTTTAGGCCCTATGTCTAATGAGTTCAGGGTAAGTCCTAGATAACCTTTCACCAAACAGTGACTGCTTTTCCCAACTTTACCTTCTTGTTTCCCCAATGATGCTGACTCCTGAAGTGTTGGCACAGACCAGAAATTATGTTGACATCTCCTTTTCATGTTTGCCACTGAATTTCACAGCATAAGTGAAGGTTCATCCTATATTTCATGACCTTCCCAAATGCCTTCCTTCTCTGGGAAGACTGGATATTGCTCCTATGTCTTCCAAACACTTAATGTATAGGCAAGGAATAGGTTAATATGAAGAATCCAATTACTACCAATGAACATTCATTCATTCAACAAGTTGTTATTGAATACGCAGGATCACTTGAGGATTAAATGACTGAACACTTACATTGCCTGGTACAGTGCCTGGAATACATAGCAGATATCCTTAATTATAAGATGCTCAGTGAAGTTTTTGTAAATTTCTATAGGAATTTAGTATAACATTCAGCCATTTCTTAGCTCCCCAACATCTAACAAGATAAGAATCTGCGGATGTTGGAGTGATAAGAAAAATATCTAGTTCGGTTCAAATCCCTAATAGAAACAGATGAGATGGAAAGGTCCTGGATTTAGACAGATATAATCAATGTTGGGATAAAGTCTTAATCCTGAAAGACAGGGTAGTGAAGATAAAGGACAAGATTGTATCCACATTGTAAACAGGGAGACTCACAAATTAAAATCATCCTATGGAGAGTGTCCAGACCCTTGGAGAGGACTATGAGAGGCAGGCAAGATGCTGGCATGGAAGAGTCTGGGAGTATCAGCTCACATGCAGTAAACAGATAAAGAGGGATAGATCATGCCAATGATAAGTATTTAGAAGAGGATGAACAAGAAGACAGAGGGAAATCCAGGTGCATAATCTAAGGTTACAGAATCCAGGCAGGGTCTGTGCTCTGTAGGCTGAATGTCTGAGAAGCAGAGTCTGGAGCTCAGGGAGTAACTAGTTTAAAGATTTATTGTAAACAGAGATTGTCCAAAATGTTTTGTATCATTACATGAGCCCAAATGGCTAATGCTGACTGCTTCTTGTCTTTCATCATCTTTAATATCAGATCTCCCATGTCCTCAGTGTCAAAAGACATTATTATTTGAGTATAAAATCCAAGAGTAAGATTAAATTCTGGAAATTTCAGATAAAATGAGAGACCAAAACACTGTGCCTGTGTGAGTACTTTGCCTCACCTGCTGACTTTGCTGATGCTTACAAGCATCTGGGTTCTTTGTGTGAGGTAGATAATGGCATATGAAAATAATGTATTAACTGATTTTTAAGAATAATCTTGACTTTTTTTGCTGTATCCAAAGATGTTCTATATCAACAACAGTGAAAGTAATACAATTCATTCAGTTATATTTGCTCCTCAAAATGATTTCAAAATTTCCATGTTTTTATACACTCATATACTTTTCTTTTTTCTTTATTTTACTGACACCTTAATTTTTTTACATGTCATAGGTCAATTTAGAAAAACACACATTTGATTTCAGGGAGGAGGGAAAGGGAGAGAGAGAGATAGAAACATCAATGATGAGAAACATCAACCAGTGAGCCATACCAGCTAGGCATGTGATAGGACAAACTTGATTCTACATAGAATAAAGAGACATATCAATAGAGTAAAACATTGCTAATGTAGTTGCCTCATTAACTCAGAAGTGTCTGCATATTTATTTGAATAATAATTGCAATTTGATGCTTTTGTTAATTCTTTAGCATTTACACAGCTCCTTCCATGGATAGTATTCCACTTGATCCTCAAGAGCATGGTAGGATACAAAGCCTATTCTACTTCTGCTTTAAAGATGAAGGCTGAGTTCAGGGCATTGAAATGATTTACACAGGTTACATAGTAGAGCGGAAGAGTTTGGATTAAATTCATTCCACCAAAGATCTGTTTCCACTTTACTATGTGAGGCTCTAAAAGATTCATCTGTCATAAAAATGAACACTAGCATAAAAGAGCTAGTCTCAAATTCAGTAGAGAGGAAATCCAGGAATGCCAGAGCCCAGGATAACTGTGTATTAGTACAATTTGTATGTGTGAGGGAGTGTGTGTCCACGTGTTTATTGGATGGGGACGTAGGTAACTTAGATGAAACGGACTGAGTGTATTCTTATTTTTGTGATACATAAGTATTTAAAAATGATCTAGGAAAAAGTGTCAGTAATATGGACATTATCCATGCTGTTTCTGAGCCAGATAAGGTGAGGATTTTGAAAATACAGTGTTGGCAAAAGAAGATTTAGAGTTGCTTTATGAAAAACAATATAATAATTATAATACAAGAATGGACTCTGTGTCATGTACTCACAATGGTAAATCTATTTTTGCCCTGCCTTATATGTTATTAGTTAAACTGTCATCATTTCCCATACATCTCTGTGTGTATTGATGCTCCCATCCCTGGCTGTTTTCCCACTGTCTTTGCTTACCTCTCTTTTCCTGACCTGTAGCTCATTTTTCATGAAAAGCATTCACTTTTAGGTTTACTTCTTTCAAGAACCTTTTACTTTCAAAATGCATACACTGAGCTTTTCTTACTTCAACTCTAATAGTTTACTATTTCATGAATTAATACTTCATTTTTCTTAAATTATGTCTCATCTATCAGTTTCTTTGATTTAGAAAACACTTATGTAGATGTAGATACAAGCCCTGCCCCATATTGAATAACAAAATGCTAAAAATCAGAATAAAAACATTGCTATTTACATCCAAATTGCCAATACAAAGATTATCACAAATTAGGAAATGTAATTATTGCCTAATTGATTGATTAAAATGGTCTATCCAGTACCTTTATTATATTAATAAATTATTACTGATCTCACATCAGAAGAAATTGATTCATGATTTATTGTAACTGAGTAATAATAGATGTAAGAGTAGCTATAAACAATCAATATATCTAAGGGAATTTAAGACAGTTTGTTTACATAAGGTTAAATATGTCTCCTACAGTAAAATATTAACACACAATTAATTTGTTCAATGATGGCTTTTTTTTGTCCATAGACTAAAGATTTAAGTTCAGTTCACTTTTAGATGATCAATTACATATGTAGATAAAAGACTAACATAATATTATGTGTGTGTGTATCTGTGAGTGTCTGAAAATTAAAAACAAACAAACAACAGCAATAAAAAACCAGCCTGATGAAACACTAATGAAGGAAGATAGAGAGCAAATGAACTTTCTTTCCAAGTCACATGAATGGATTTTAGGAGACTATCATGATATTTTATTGTCCAAACCTTTTCATGTGTAAACATCAAGAACTAAGAATGGACTTTTAAAAAAGCCTTGAAAATGTGATTTGCCTTATCTCCTACAAAAAGACTACCTGGCTTTAGACACTGGAAAATAAAGAGGAACAATTCTAGTCATTTGGTTGCCTGGATGCTCTGATATATGGCAGAGAAGAGGACATACTATAAAATTCCACTGGGATAGAAAGAGCTAATGTACAATTTCAAATTCCATTTGCATTTAAAGAAGCACACTCTAAAATGATTTTCTCTTCAAACATTGTTAAGCCTGAATTTACTTTATATAACCCTCACGGGACACTTTTCCTCGTAGCAATTGAACATATTTCCTTGCTCTAATGTTAAAGCCAATTTCTTGAGCAAGTTGTACCAAAATACCCATCCAAGTTATTTTGAGGAGAAAAAATATTGTGTCACCTGCTTCTAATTCCAAAGAGTCCAACTTATATTTTATTTAAAAATTCTCTCCAGAATATTCAATCAACACAAAAATATAATGATTAGTTAAAACTGTCACCAAAGTTCATAGATGGAAAGAGTTTAAATTGGATCCGCATGAGAATTGCAAGTGTTTCTTTTTGTTGATGGTATTTCCACTGTTTGAGATTCTACAGCACCCACATTTGTAGGAAAAATACATAATTCAAATGCCATACATTGGCCTGGGTTTCACTCTTTTAGAAAAGAGAACAATAACACTTCTCAGCTGAAAAATATATTCAAAATTTAATTTTCCATTGTTTTTTATTTTAGTGGTGGGGAAAACAAGTCTCAGAGAAATGTTCACTTAATCCCACAAGCCATACAGCAAATAAGGTCCAAGTTTAAATCTATAAATGTAATTAAGTTAAACCTCACAGTGATTGAGCATTTACAACTGACCAGACACTTGGGTCAGCACTGTACAGTTTGTCTTGCTTTGTTTAATCCTCAAAATATCCATATGAGGTATTATCATCATCTCCATTTCAGAAATCAGGAAAATGATATTCGGAAAGGTTACATCACTTGTCTCAACCAATATGACTAATAAGTATCAGAGCTGAAAGTTTAACCTCTTCTGTCTGATGTCAAAGCCCAGGTTCATAATTATTTTCTTATAATTTCTCATTTCAACTTCCTTCCATTGACTGGGCTTCTCCCTTTAGATATAAACAAAATTCTTTCTTTCATTAGACAGTCTTCTACATAATTCAAAACAATTATCTTTAAATGTTTGACTGTAGAGCCATTGTTTCTCCAGGATAACAGAAAATAAAACCAACCTAAACACCCGTGCCCAAATCCTTGAGCCCTTCAGTACTTTCATATGTAGCATTATTTCAAATCTTGCCCAGACTGCTCACTCTTCCCTTAACAGCCATGAACACTTTAACTTAGTTCTACTGAAAATAGGAACTTAAGAAAAGTGCTACTCCATGTTTGGTTGTTTTCTAGTGAAGAGCAGACACACACAGGCATGTTTATTATTCTATACTAGGGGCCCGGTGTACAAAAATTTGTGCACTTCGGGGGGTGTCCCTCAGCCCACCCTGTGCCCTCTCACAGTCTGGGATCCCTAGGGGATATCCATCTGCTGGCATGCCTGGCCAGCCTGGGTGAGGGGCTGATGGCTGTTTGCAGGATGGCTAAGCCCCCAAGTGGGGACCCTCACCCCATGGGGGTGTGGCCAGCCTGGGTGAGGGGCTGAGGAGCATTTTCAGTCTGCCCACAGCCCCTTCAGGGTTCAGGTCCCTACTGTGGTTTCTGGCCAGCCTGGGTGAGGGGCTGATGGCTGTTTGCAGAGGCTGGCTGGAAACTGGTATCTGGGATTTATTTAACTTCTAAAGTTGAAACTTTGTTGCTTTAACCGGAGCCAGTGTTAGGTTGCCCCTGACAACCCAAGCTCCCAGCACTTCCTGGAGCCCCAGGCTGGAAGCAGGTATCTGGGGTTTATTTATCTTCTATAATTGAAACTTTGTTGCAGAAACTTTGTTGTCACAGCCGGCCTAAGCAGACAGGAACCTTAGCTTCCTGCATCGCCAGGGCAAGCCTCCTGCTTGTTCCAGCTCCATGGCTGCTGGCTGCCATCTTGGCTGGGTTAATTTGCATACAATTGCTCTGATTGGCTGGCAGGTGTGGCTTGATTGGCTTAGGTGTCTTTGAGTGATGATTAATTTGCATATTACTCTTTTATTAGATTAGATTTTCACCTAATGATTCCACTATCCCTTTCTCAACATTCACTTCATAAGATTAATTATAATAAAATCACTTTGCACTGAGAGATGAATTAAAAATTTCAGAGAATATTGATCCATGTTTTTCTGTTGGTATTATTATAGCAGTCATAAGAGATAGAAAGACAGGTGATGTAAGCATAGCCATTTTCCCCATCCATTCAGTAAGTATTGATATAGCGTATGCTGTGTGAGAAGTGGTGAGCTGAACACTAGAGATGGGATGATGAACAGGATGTCTGTTGCCTACTAGGAAAAACACACAAGAAAATGTAGATAATTGTTAAAATATTACAAATTTCATAATAGAAGTCTGTATACATTTTTGTAGGGACAGGGAAAAGATACTCCCACATTGAGAGAATCCAATTAAAATAGAGGCAATCATATTTTAGCTGAATCTTTAAAGATGTATTGGGGATGAGGAAGCCAATGTAGTAGAGTTAAGGAAAAATAGAAAGACTGAGTCTGCCCTAATCTGCATAATTAACTAGCCACAGAATTAAAATCAGAGTCCACTGCTGACTCATCCTGAGCCTCCTCTATACTTCAAAGATTGTCTTTACTTCTGACACACACTCTTACACTTGGTCTCACCAGGTAGTTCTTAGAACTTTAAGGGCTTCATTCTATATTGCAGCTACCTGGAATCAAGACCCTACTCCATAGCAAGTTGAAGCCCTGCCAGGAAGCAGAAAAGAGGCACACTTCTCAGTAGGAAAACCAGTGCTTGGTTCATCCAGCCTCAAATAAACTCTTCTAAAGGAGTACCTGAGCCTTCTAAGAGGACTGATGTTAGGCAAATAATCTAAAACAACACAGAAGAATCTGCTTGGGCACCTCTGGAGGACTCCAGGGAAATCTTTAATACATGGAAACTTGAAGTGATGCAATATCTGAATCTTTCAAAGGATTACCTTGAGAAATTGAAGTAGAGGTGTAGAAGGAAGATGTAAACCAAGTGGTGAGAAAAAGGAAATGAATGTATAGTGAGCATCTATGGATTTCCATTGAATCAAAAGCTATTTAAGGAGACATCATCTTATCCTAGCTGTTTAGTTTGAAAATATGTCCACAATTCTTCAACACTCCTCCTTTGAAAAGTGAGATCTAATTCATTCACCCACTGAATTTGCATTACATTAAATAACAATCCTATCTAATAAAGAGGTAACATGCAAATTGACCATCACTTCAACACACAAGATGGCCAACCCCATGTGGTCAAAGATGGCCATCCTCATGTGGACACAAGATGGCTGCAACAAGATGCCAGCAGGGGAGGGCAGTTGGGGGGAACCAGGCCTGCAGGTGAGGGCAGTTAGAGGTGACCAGGCAAGCAGGGGAGGTCAGTTGGGGGAAACCAGGCCAGCAGGGGAGGGCAGTTAGGGGCAATCGGGCCAGCAGGGGAGCAGTTAGGCATCAATCAGGCTGTCAGGGGAGTGGTTAGGGAGTTATCAGGCTGCCAAGCAGAAGCGGTTAGGGGCAATTAGGCAGACAGGCAGACAAGCATATGGGAGCCAGCAGTCCTGGATTGTGAGAGGGATGTCCAACTGCCTGGTTAGGCCTGATCCCACAGGCAGTTGGACTGCCTAAATGGGCAGTTGGACATCCCTCAAGGGGTCCCAGATTGGAGAGGGTGCAGGCTGGGCTGAGGGACACACACCCCATCCTGTGCACAAATTTTGTGCACCAGGTCCTAATTAATAAAATGCTGTATAAATTCTATAGAATTTTTGACTGGTTCTTTCTCTCTCCTCTCTGTTTCTCTGTCTAATCTTCAGAGCACTGCAATTCTGTGTAAGAAGTTCAGCTACCCTGAATTCAAATCTAACCATATGGAGACAGATACCTAGCTCAAGGAGCCCCAACTTTTCCATCCCATAGCAGCCCAGACCCAAGTGTCAGCATGTAAGTGAGCAAGACTTCAGATATTCCAGCTATCAGTTTGGCGGTAAAAAGACTTGAAAGAACTTCCCTCACTGAGTTGTGTTCAGATTAAAGGTCCATGAGTAACTCATGCTGTCTTGTTTTAAGCCACTCAGTATTGGAATAGTTTGTTATGTAACCACAACTGGAATGCCATCAGCACAGATGACCCAACTGAGTCTGAAAATTTCAGCATTTGCTCTCTCTGAACTAGTGAGCAGCAGATTTCCCATTTACCTTCTGTGATGCACAGTGCAGTCTGAATGTATCTCAGCGGTTCTCAACCTATGGATCGTGACCCCTTTGGGGGTTGAATGACCCTTTCACAGGGGTCACCTAAATACATCCTGCATATCAGATATTTACATTACAATTAATAACAGTAGCAAAATTACAGTTATGAAGTAGCAACGAAAATAATTATATGGTTGAGGGTCACCACAACATGAGGAACTGTATTAAAGTGTCATGGTATTAGGTAGGTTGAGAACCACTGGTGTAACTAAATGATTCCTTTTGGTACCAAACCATCACAAAGCTGTAACCTGGATGGCACAGGTCCTGCAACTCTGATATGATAGACAATAACCAGTGTGTATAGCACTTGTAGTTGAAACAGATTACATTCATAGTAGATAGACTCTTCAAGAGAAGGCACTTACATCCTCTCCCTTTGACTGACTTGACCAATAGAATATGGAAGATGTAATATTCTAGGACTTCTGAGTCTGGGCCACTGCTTCATTCCTTTTGAAATCCTGAACTACCACAGAAGGAGCCTGAATGAGGCTGCCAGAGAGAATGACCACATCAAATGTCAATGGAGTATAACTCACCATGTGGAAAGAGGAGCCAAATGGAGGAGTGCAGGGTAGTGAGATATTCAACACCAGCTATGTCTGAAACACGTGACAGACCTCCAGATAGGTTAGGAGAGAAACAACATAGGTGAGCCGCAGTCAATCCACGGAATTGTGAGATATTAACATGGTTATTGTTGTAAGCCTCTTTGCTTTGGGGTGAATATATACTCATCAGATAGCTAATCAGAACAGTACCCAGTATCATCATTGTTAGCAATGTACAGAATAAGACCTACCAACTATTGGAAGTAGCTATGTGTTAAGTACTATCTAATCGTCAATAAATTTTAAGATAGAAACACAACATAAATAAATAAACAGCTCTTCATCTTATTAACTGAACACAACAAGGGACATCAACCTGGGTAGATCTCTAGTTTGAACTGAAGGGCTCTAGTACTAGCATTGGGTCTGGCATTATTCTAAACTTTGAAAAACTTGTGGCCTGAGTTATTGCCTCCTTCTCTGCTGTGTTTTGAATTATAGAAATTATCCTCCTATCACATGGACTGCAGCTTAAAATTTTAAGCACCTTGATGACACATTTTTCATTAGGTACTGGTTTCTAAAAATTAAATTTAGAAAATTTGTTAAGAAAATGTTTACATTAGGGGTGACTTTCTACACATTTTATGGTTTTTATTTAAAAAGTTCATTCACATCTACTAAGTCCCAGTAACCATTTTTGATCCTGAGGATATATTGATAAATTAAATTAAATTAAAATATTTCCATTTATTAAAGAGCTTAGTGTTCTACTTCAGAGAAAGATTTTTTATTGTACTACATGTTACTCCAAATTTTAGGAAAACTTTATTGGAGATAATGTGTCTCTGTCCCATGGATAAGGCTAAACAAAACTCAAAGACAAAATGAGTTTATAGGTGGAACAGCTTCACAGATGCAGACTATTATAAAAGAGACCTTAGAGAAAAATACCTCCCAACAGAGTTGATTGAACTACCTAAATGTCTGATGCCCTGAATTCAGAACTTTTAATATGCTGCTCAACATTCTTTATTTTCAATTAAAAAATAAAAGTTTGCATATAGCAGGATTCTTTTTGCACATAGTATAAAATGTTACTTGTGTTATGAAAGCACTGACTGAGTTACTCCAAGTTATTGTAGGGTGGTGAATGAACATCACAGGCTTTGGCGCCACAGTGCCCTGGGTTCATAAAATGACCTCTCTCTTCTAGTGGCATGATCTTGGACAAAATCATAAATTTATATGCGCCTCAGTACTGACATTGGTAAAAAAGAAAGATAAATGTTTGATTTTCTGGCAACTTCGAATTACTAATTTAATGATAGTTATGAATTAGCTGTTTTCCCCACTTGGATTTCAATTTAAGTTGTATCCTTGAAAGTATTTTATTTTCATAACAACTCTCACTTGTAAAATAAAGCAACACTCTTGTGGTTCTTCATGTCCTCTCCCTGGCACTAATGATTATAAATAAGTGTTTCATAGATGAAAGTTATTTTAAAGAGATAAGGGAGGAACAGTCAGAAAAAGACATTTCTGTCTCCATTTGTTTCATTATTAGTTTTTCAATGTCAATAATCACTACCAATTTAGGTTAAAAGGAAAGACTGAGAAAAGTTATGTGAAATAATTTGTTCACAAAGCAGTGGGTAACAAAAGGCTACTAGGCATTATCTAAGAGCCTCAGAAAAAATTTGGCCACTCCTTTAGCAATGTCAAAGACCCTTTGATCAAAGGGCTTTCATATGTACTAGTACTTTGTCTTCTGGTAAATTAGATCCTGGTCTTCTCTTCTATCTTCTAGAGCCGAATAGGGAAAGCTGGCTTCTTAGTCCAACGCGGTTGTAATTTTTGTATTATTCATAATTTTTTCTTTTCATATTAGGTAAAAATGTCTTTATTCTAAGTTAGCCAAAATAACAATGCCAAATAATATGCTTCAATTGGTTCAGCAGTCAATGTTAGAAAAAGGACTTTTGATCAAAAATTTAATTTTCTATAAGTAAGTTAGTTTGATTTTGGTTGAATTAATTGTATTATTAGCAACTGTTTTAAGGACATAAAGGTGGTTTTTCATAAATTCACAGTATGTACACACTCAGACAGTTGTTCTACCTGCAGTTACCTGGGAAAGTTGTAACTATTTACAATGATGAGATCATTGTTACATCACAGGATGGTGATTAAAAAGTATAAGTTCTAGAGATCAACTATCTAGGTTCAAGCCCCAACTATATTATTTTATTAGATGTGTGACCTCTATCAACTTACTTGACCTTTTCTATGCCTCAATTTCCTCATCAGTAAAATATGAATAATAATTATTCTTGATTTTAATGTTGTTGTGAGGAGGAAATGAACCTAGATCTTAGAAACTCTCAATGGATGATGATGATGATGATGATGATGATGATGATGATGACTATTTGAAAACACCTTTAGTTAGAGAGAAGAGAATTAGTCATTTTTTAATATATATTTTTTATTGATTTCATAGAAGAAGGGAGAGAGAGAGAGAGAGAGAGAGAGAGAGAGAGAGAGAGAGAGAGGAACATCAATGATGAGAGAGAATCATTGATTGGCTGCCTCCTGCACTCCCCACACTGGGGATGCAGGCCGCAACCCGTGTATGTGCCCTGATGGGGAATAGAACAGTGACTTCCTGGTTCACAGGTTGATGCTCAACCACTGAGCCATGCCAGTTGGGCAAAAATTAGTCATGTTAATAGCAATTACTTTACTCTTTTAACTAAGACTATTATTTCTTATCTTTAAATCTTAAACGTATGGGTCTGTAACATTCAGTCTTAGAAGATGGTGCAAATTAAATAAACACAATCCAACAAAAACAAATTTAAAAACATAAAAACAAAAAACTAATTGCAAAATATTATCAAGCATTTACTTTCATTTTTAAATATGGCAAGAGACACAAATATGTTATCTAAGAATATATAAACTTTTCCCTTTTAAATTCACTTCTATCACACCATGACTCTGGAACATCTTACTCCCAGTAGCCTCAGATGGCTTTTCAGGACAAGGCCCCAAGACCCACATTGATTTTTTAAATTAAATATATTTGGGTAACATTGGTGAGTATGATCATATAGGTTTCAAGTGTACATTTCTGTGATATATGAGTTGTATATTGCATTGTGTTCCCACCATCCAAAGTCAAGTCATCTTCTATCACCATATATTTGGCTCCCTTTACACTTTACTATCTCCCACCCCTTTCCTCTGGTAACCGCCATTCTGTTGCCTCTGTCTATGAGTTTCAGTTTTATATCCCATGTATGAGTGAAATCATATGGTTCTTCACTTTTTTCTGACTTATTTCACTTAGTATAATATTCTAAAGGTCCATCTATGGTGTTGCAAGTGTTGATATTTCATCTTTTCTTATGGCTTATTGGTATTCCACAGTATATATGCACCACATCTTATTTACCCAGTCCTTTATCAAAAGATACTTTGGCTACTTCTATGTCTTGGTCACCGTGAACAATGAACATAAGGGTGCATATATTTTTTTAATAAATGTTTTCAATGTGTTCAGGTAAATAGCCAGAAGAAGGATTTTGGAGTCATATGGTAACTCTAGTCTTAACTTCTTGAAGAACTGCCAGGATTTTTTCCACAGTGGCTATACCAGTTTATATTCCCACCAGCAGCAAATAAAATTTCCTCTTCCACCACAACCTCTCCAACACTTGTTACTGCCTGTTTTGTTGATCATAACCATTCTAAGAGGTATGAGGTGGTATTTAATTGTAGTTTTGTTTTGCATTTCCAAAATAGCTAGTGTGTTGAACATCTTTTCATGTATCTGCTGGCCATTTGTATGTCTTCTTGGGAGAGGTGACTGTTCAGGTCCTCTGCCCATATTTTAACTGGATTGTTTGATACTCAATTGTATGAGTTCTTCTTATATTTTGGAAATTAATCCCCTATCAGAACTGTTGTTTGCAAATATCATTGCCTATTCAGTTGGTTGTCTTTTTGTTTTGTTGTTAGTTTCTTATGCTGTCAGAAGTTTTTTTTAGTTTGATATAGTCCTATTCATTTATTTTTGCCTTTACTTCCCTTGCCTTAATGGTCAAATTCATAAAATGTACTCCAAGATCATAAATTTAGTACATATGTTTTCTTCCACATTGCTTTTTCTTCTGACATTCATTTCTCATGATCTTCTCTCCACTTCTAAATGACAATCAACTTTACTTCACATTGTCAGTAATGAATGCTGTTTCTAGGGACAGGTGAGGAAGGGGAAGAAATTGATGAGGAAAGTACTCAATTCTCTTGGCAACTGGAAAAAACATAAGAATAGTCACAATTTTTGTCCAGTCTCTTCCAGTTTATCCTCTGTGAAGTAAATTTTATTGGTAAGGTTTTTTAAATCCCCCCCCCCATACCGTTAAGTCAGAGAGCTGGTTTAAGTCATAGAGCTGGAATCTGTATAATGTTTAAACTCTATGTTTTTCTCACTGGACCATTCCATATTTTGTTTGTTACCCTATATTGAATACACATTTAGAGATGAGAAAATTTACACTCAAGAAATGCCTTTACAGAGAAGAGAAGATACACAGTCCTTCTTGGTGGTGCACGATTATTTAAATATATTTAATTGATTTTTAGAGAGAAAGGAAGGGAGAGGAAAAGAGAGTGAGAGAGAAACATCACATTGATCAGTTGCCTCCTGCATGCCCCTTGCTGGGGATCGAGCATGCACCGGGCATGTACCCAAACCAGAATTGAAGCATTGACCTCTTGGTACATGGGACAACACTCAGTTCACTGAACCACACAGGCTGGGCAGCAGTGCACAATTTTTTTTTTGATGTACACTTTTAATGGAAGTAATCTCAGCTCTGAATTGAGGCCCAGGCCTACTCATGTCTTTTCTGCTTCTTAGGTCTCCAGGTCTATGAGCTTTGACAAAGGTTCATTGTCTTGGTTTGTCCATGACAACCTCCCATCATATCCAAGTTTCATATGTTCTTGGACCCTCATTCACTATTTGCAATTTAGACCTTATTTTTCTGCAGCAAACACTGTTGGTTTCATATCTGACACCTGCTTTTTATTTCTAAAGGTATCTAGGCCGGCAGTTTATCCACTACAAAATTATTCTACTCTCTCTAGGATACAGTGATTGGAAAATAGTCTGCTGATGCTCTGTGTCTTGATCTAGATGTAGATTGCACAAATTGGATATGCTCCATTTGTAAAATTTTATCAAACTTTACTCTCATCAAACATGCATCTTTTGGTACATTTTTTTTTCTTCAATACACAGTGTTGAAAAAAAGAACCAAACAGTTACAACAACAAAAATAACTTGTATCCAAGACTACATACAGCTAATGATATTCATGTTATCATGTT
Organism: Murina feae; assembly: GCA_004026665.1. Taxonomy (NCBI): domain Eukaryota; kingdom Metazoa; phylum Chordata; class Mammalia; order Chiroptera; family Vespertilionidae; genus Murina; species Murina feae. Next base: position 4,068 of record PVJC01008735.1, on the reverse strand, counting down.
TTGGATATTAAGATACGAGCAGAATTCTACAGGATGAAGCTTCCTTCCTCCCTCCAGGCAAAATTCAGTTCATTCTTTGCTTAATCCACTCATATCCCCTCTCATCTCACTCATCTATATATATAAAAGCTTAAGTGACCAAATGACCAAACAACCGATCAACCAGTTGCTGTGACACACACTGACCACCAGGGGGCAGACACTAAATGCAAGAGTTGCCCCCTGGTGGTCAGTGACCTCCCACAGTGGGAGTGCCACTCAGCTGAATGACGGGTGTCAGACACAGGGCTCATGGCTGGCCGTGCAGCCTGAGACCATAGTGGAGCTGCAGTGAGACTACAGAGCAGCAGTGGTGCAGCACCAGGAAGAGCAGGAGAGGCAGGCAGGAGTGGCAGGTGGAATTGGACTGCCAGTTTCTAGCCCGATCCCCACAGGCTATGCCAAGGGACCCACCTGTGCACGAATGCGTGCACCAGACCTCTAGTATTATATAATAGACTTTATTTTGACATTAAAAACAGAACAAAACACTTTAATGATCTGGCCCACTGCTATCAAACTTATATTCTACCACTTTTCTTTTTGTCAGGGTGCTTTTGATTCAGGTACTTGGTCTCTGTCTGAAACAACCTTATACCAAGTGAAATTTTGATGTATTTCCTTCTTTTGTTCAGATGTTGGGTTAAATGTTCCCATACCGTACTATACTGACTGCCCTATCTAAAACAACAAACCACTCTCCAGTTCCTTCTTCTACCTCTATCCTCTTCTTCTGCTTATATTTTCATCATTGTATGTATCATGAGGATTGGTACATTTCGTGTGGTTAATTATTTTCTGTCTAAAATGCAAGCTCCACGAGAGCAGTTGTTTTGCATATTTTGTTTACCAAAGTGGTATGTGCAATAAAAATGGGCTGAATAAATAATTATAAATAACTGAATGAACAAACAACATAAAATTTACTTCATCTTAGGACAAGTACTGGGGGAAGAAAAGAAAGAAAACAGAGAATTCTGCTTCCCTGAAATTCTTTGCATAAGGCATTCTGACTATTCCTTGTCTCATGCCCAATGCTAACGAGGCAGTTATTAGGGCACCATTCATCTTGGTCAGCATTCCACATGCAGTGAGAGGAGGAAGCCAGCGGTCTGGCTGATAAACAAGGCTCCCTGCATGACCCTCTGTGATGCCTCCTATCACCCAGGGTATCCCAGCCCACAAATGACAGGGCCTTAATTTCAGTCAGGGGACATAGGAAAGATAGAGATGCTGTTTTGCTGCTTCAACAGATAAAAAGATGCCCTGAGCCTCTGGTTTCAGATTTAAGGTATTGTATCTGATAAATCATCAGAGATAAATGGAGTTTGCTTGTCTCTCTCTTGCCAAAAATTAGCTCCCTCCAGACTGCCATAAATGTCTTTAGGTTGTCCCATCTTGTAACTACAAGACTGGTCTATACCTATGTAAAATATTCATTTAAATTTCATTTCAGCATTTTCATCTTCCTCAGGCTACCGTTTCCCATCATCATATTTATTTCTTTTTCTTGTTTTCCTAAAATGCGCGTGTGCACACACACGTGCAGGCAGACACTTTTATTTTTAATTTTTTTCTGATAGTTTTGAACAAGCTTTTCATGAACTCTGTTTCAGTTGTGAACTCTGCCCTGCTTACCCAGAGGATGCATTCCAGGTTTTAGGAGATGGACTTTTTAATGAAACCATCGTCTTAGGAAAGCAAGTGATGGGGCTTTATTCAAACATATCTAATTCTTAAAAGGTTACATAAATAAGCGAGGACACGATCACATTCAATCCTATTTTTCTTTCTGGAAATGAACTTTTTTTGGGTTATTTCTCCTTTGCATGTGGGGGTCATATCATTAGGTGATCCATGGGATAAAAGCAGAAAAATTGGAAAGAGGCCAAACATACTGAGTTACCATTCCAGTTTTCTCACCCTCTTAAAGCAAACCATTGAACACATTATTATTATATGAATATTTGTGCTCATACGCTGTAAATTATCATGTTGTTGCTTGATTTTTAAAATTTTAAAATAATAAAATCCTAGTTATTCCACAGAAAAAATTTGATATGCCAAATAATATTGAGAGAATTTCTGCCTTTTCTAAAAACAGAGTAGCCATATTTTAATTTCAATTTCTTAGACTAGAAATGCTAAAACATTTCAAGCTATATATTAAAGATAACTAAGCTTTGGAAAAGAAAATCAGACATGCAAAGTGCTTTATACATATTTTACCACTTTATTCTTACAGTATTTCTATGAGGGAAGATTATTACACCCATTTTACAGATGAGGAAACTGAAGTTCAGACAAGTGAGCTGATTTTCAATAGTACCCGGCTGGCAAGTTGAAAATATTGATGCTAAAAGATTGGCCTGACTCCCAACCTGTGTACAAGATACAAGAAGCTTAGAATATGATATGACATCCTGGGAGCATTCTAAGAAATGGACTTTAAAAGAAAGATGATATTAAAACAAGAATGGGAAAAGACAAAAATAGAAGGGCTAAGGGAAATAAATATTGTAGTGATAGAAGGGACATTGACAAAGCCTAGATCAATTGGAACTGTAGTGTGGAAGCCAATCTTATGACTGAAGAGATAGTCTGTGGTTATGAGGTGAAGGGTTCTGATAAATCAAGTTATGAGTATCCTGCAGTGAGTATAGGGGAGAGCCTGAAGATTTTGTGTAGAAGGTGACATGTGTAAAGCAATGGATTTGAATTATTCATCTGACGATAGAGTAGGGGGAAATTTAAAGGAGAGATAATTAAGAAAAGCCATGGCTGGTGTGGCTCAGCTGCATGTAAAGGTCTTTGGTTGGTTCCTAGTCAGGGCACATGCCCAGGTTGTAGGTTTGATCCCTGCCACAGTGAGTATAGGAAAATTTGTCTCTCACATTGATATTTATTCTCTCCATCTCTCTCTCTCTCTCAAAAATCAATGAAGATAACAGCAACAACAAAATAAAATGAAATAAAATCAAAAGAATCAAGATAAAAGTGCAATTAGAAACCTGTCACAATGCTAGACCAGATGTTTGTAGTTATACAGCTTTGTGGAGAATGCCCATACAATCATGAGCAGAATATTTGCATATCCCATAAAGAGAATATTGTGTACCCTGAAGTTTTTGTTGCCATGGATGCATTCATTTTGTTTCATTACTGTTAAGTGAGCACTTCTTCCATTCGCCAGAGTTTAGAATTCATAATAGATATAATCTTTGACCTCAAAGAGTTTAAAGTCTAGCAAGAGGGAGCAACAGTCACTAGACAGTGGCAATATGATATACTAATTGCTACAAAAATGGCAAGAACAGGAGCTATTGGAGCATGTGGGAATTCATTGCAATTGCAGTTTTATGGAATCTTTGATTCATAAGCTATATAGAACTATTTTGAACTAGAATTTTTTATTTGATTTTAATTTCCAAGTGCTTTGTGAATGAATAATTATGTGAACAAATGAAATGTGAGTGATCAAGCAAAATCAGAGATCCAATCACACTGGATGAGCAAAGCTTCCAGAAGTTAGGTGGCAATTTGGACAACAGGGTGACCCTGAGCAGGAAGTATAAAATCCTACATATTTTTAAATAGCAGTTGTGGAAAGATGCCTAGTAGTGCTTGGACAACTAATAGTCACAGTTTTAACTTAGAAGCAAAAGAAATTATTGAGAAGTATGAATATTAGGAGTCAGTTTCCATAGTGAATTAAAATATCTTGGTAATAAAATAGGTATCTCAAAATAAATGAAAAATTAAGCAACTCATATTTGACATTTAATGTTGCAGTGAAAAAATGTAGAGGTCTTCAGCTACACTTTTCTTAGAATGAATATAGTGGTTTGTTAGAAGCAAATGAATAATTATACCATGAGTTTAAAATAAAGTGGAAGGTAGCATATCATCTGGAAAAAACAAACAAAAACTAGATTGAATTAGATATCAAAAAATCTCTCCCTGGTTATAGTGATATTCTAGATGACCTTGAGAACCAATCATAGTGTAATATTAGCTAACATCTCTGGA